>JAGVSP010000900.1:0-96722 GCA_022494985.1 Micrasema minimum
GGTTTTTGGCTTGTGGTGGGGTGAAATTTCTTTAATTTGGGGAAAATAATACAAACTTATTTTTTTTCAGCCACCACCATTAAAAAATATTTTTTAAGTTCGATTGACGGACTGCCGCCGCACTTCTGAAGCGAAATGACTGTTAATCAGGTTGTTCATGAATTCTGAATTCCATAAATCACTACTTGCGCGTTTTAAAAGTAAAATAGTTGATATTAATTTATGTAGTTATCATTTTGATTTTCCGTTTTATCCGACTAAATATACTATATAAGTGAATCATTTGATTTTGTATCCTTTGAAGTCCTGTTTTCTCATATCTACCATTTGCCCACCTTGTTCTGTTACGAGTACAGTTTTTGCTATAAGATTGTGTTCGTTTCCATATTTAATGCTATCCAAGTTAATAAAAAATGACAGCAGTTATGAATTCGAAGAATAATACATAAACAAAATTTGTTTCTCAATAACGTATCAAAAACATGAAAGTTTCAAATATCAACCAATTAAATGGATAGTTAAAGCATTAAAATTACTTAATCTCCTGCTAAATAAATTTTTAATCTGCTACAACACAAAAAATAAGTATGTAGCGAATAAACCATTACTATAACTAACAGTAAACTCTATAACTACTACTACTACTATCACTATATCCGCACCCAATGGGTCATAGTGCAACTGTAGCGTACTCCAAGTGCAGTGTATATTAATCATTTTTATTCATGAAGGAAAGATGATCATACAATACCAGTGCCAAGTATTCACACATTGAAAAATATTAATATGAAAATTCACTTGTAAATAATCTTGGACCGCCTCTGTAGCATAGATGGTCAGTGCATACGTCTACCATGCATGAGTTGCGTGTTCGATACCTGTAGGGTCAACCTTAGAAATATTGAAAATACAATGATTATTTTAACAAATACTATTATTATTAAAAAGATGATAAAAGAAAATAAATTCATCTCTTCTTCTTCCCTTAATCCGCTCGCTAATGGAGCAATAGGCCACTGGCATCGGTACACCCAACTTGCAGTGAATCTTTGATAATCTTGGTACATATTAGGCAAGTATGATCAGCCTTACACTTCATAGCGCCAGCCCTATGGTATCACACCATAAAGATTTTATTCTGAAAAATCACAGATTTGCACGTGGTTAAATACATATTTCATAGTTGACCCTCATCGGGATTGTACCCTTCGACCGTCATAGCAAATGTCAGCCAAAATGCACTACCACTATGCTGGCGAGGTGAAATTGGAAATTACTACAGTAATAGTCATGATGTTACAAAAGCGAATTAACATGCTACCTACGCTATTGATTAACCCCAGAACATTTGAAAATACCAATTAAATTATTTTACATCAGTTTTCAAGAAGTGATACAATACATGATAGTTTTGTTAGTAAATATTTGTTTATCATCAAAGACATCCAACCCTTGAAAGAAATACAAAATAGCGTTGAATCAGTAAGATTTAGATTAATATGAAATTGATATAATTATGAAACTCGTTAAAGTTTTTTTCTATTTTTGATCAAACATTAGTTTAATATTGGTATTGTCTTTGGATGAACGCATATTTAAACTGAGATGTAGCCCCCAAAATGGCTTTTTTTTTTAACTCTAGCTTTTATCTTATCCCATCACTAAGTATTTTTGCGCAAAAACTGGCATTTCTCACCATTATGAGATATAAAAAAAATATATATTATTAAGGTTTTGCCACCATACTAAACATTGTATTTTTACTCTGTTTTATAGAAACAATTATGTAGCAGTGTCATAAGAGGTTTATTACTAAGTAGATTAACATGATTTATGACAATGGTATTAATAATTAGTTTCCTACAAAAATTTAGATAGAACTCAGTATTAGTATGTTTTTTTTATATTATATTTATTACATTCATTTTTTTTATTTGAAGACGTCATTATTGTTAATTTTAATGCATTTCCTCACTGGGATCACCGTGCTGAGGAAAGCATTTTACAAGCTAATGTTTTTTTATAAAAATACATATTGATAGTTATGTTAATACTATAGATATGTATACTATTCATATATGAATCTGATTTTCAATTCCACATGATGAATTCTAACAATGTATTTCGTACCACTAGAAAAGTTTTGAATCTGCCCCTAAGACATGAGGAAGTTCCAAGCTAGGTAAGGGTAAACTGTCTTTCAAGCCAAACATGACAGGAAGCCTACACGACCTGGAAGACCTGCGTCACGTCTACCTGTACCCAGGAGCCTGTTCAGGAACCAAATGATCAACGTAAAAGTAAACTTGTTATTTTATTTATTTGTTATATCTTTTAGTTTCAGTGCCGACATGTTATCATGTGTTTGTTCAAATTTTTAAATATTAAATTTTACATGTTATCGTACTGTAGGGAATGTAGTAAAGTATAAATGATATACCTTTTAAACGCCGAGTTGTGTCTGCTAATGAAAATTGCAGAATTCGGATTGTAATCCCTAGGTTCGAATCCCATTCCATCACAGTACTTTAGTAGATACCCTACATGTCAGGCATGATTAATCTCTGCGACTATATTGACTGTCCCGGCCTCGTAGCAAACTTGTTATCACATTTTGGCTACCCAAATAAATTATAACAATTACAGTTTAAAATGATTGTTTTATGTAGTGTCTAAATATTGCTCTATTACATGGTATTGTTTTACATAACAGGCAAAGACAAGCAATCCGCTCATGTAAAAAAAGCCGCTCCGGAAAAGTTATCCGAGGCCCCCGTGACCCTCTCAGCCGCCCCGAGCCAGCCCTACAACCTTACCACCGATAAGCTGTCTGAAAGATGCGACTCCCCTGGAGGTTGCCCCAGCCCCCCCAGTCCCGATGTATCTGTCCAACGTGACTCCTCCGGCCCAGCCCCAAGGAAGAAGAAGATGGGCGATAGTATCGCACTTGCCCAGCTTAGTGAGTCGGCTTATTTTAAAATTTCATTACCTTAAACTCATACGAAATGCTATTTGCTGAATTCTAATACCTTGTGACCAATACTTCAAAATAATCAAACGTCCTTATTGACAATACTAGTCCCACACACAATTGCTCCTGATCGTTTTTACGCTGTAAATAAACGGGCATATTTCTGAAATTCATTTCCGTTTTCCTCTGTCGAGATATGAAAAAATTGGCAATATCCAAATTTAAGTTTTACACACTAAATATATTTATGTACAACTTGTGCTTTAACGTTTGTATTAACTTTTTTAGTTGCAATTGGAGGTAGACTGATTGAATGTGAAACAACGCTAATTCAGGGTACTTAGCTACACTCCCTCTCGCCCCAGTTAATCAGATCCCATACCGACTGTCTGCTGAACAAGCATATAAAAAAAAGACCTCTTCCCTAACACTTCCGAGTGTTCTGAGGTAAACCATCTCACGCCATTCTCTGCATTACTATTCATGAAATACATACATGTACGAGAAATGTGTATCTAATTTCCAGGTCCCCAAAGATCCCAGTCCCAAAAGCTGAAGAAAGCTATGGCTGAGAATGAAAAAGGCTCTGATTGAATGAACAGAGCGGCCAAGCTGTCCCCGCTAAACTGAAAGAACTCAGGATATTTCATTTAATGACAAATTCAGAATCCTTTCATTCATGTCACCAAATTATCATCATCTTTAGACTCCCGCAGAAATGAGTCTTTTGATACACAACAATCCATAGACAGTTTTACATGCGTACTACTTGTAACCTGATCGATAAGCTTAGCGAACAGTTTGTTGATATGCAACGCCAAAAGGAATAGTTATGATCAAAATAGTATTAGTAACGTATATCAGTCACATAGTACAAAATTAGCATTTATTTCAATTGATTGGCTTGATGCAATAACTACTTTTACTATAATTCGTAAGTTAGAGTAAAACATGGTTAAAAGTATTACAGAGTGTAAGAGATCTTCTTTCTAGTCGCAACAAATTGTACCATACATTACATACTTCAATTCCTATTTTTTGAACAGACAAGTTGTACGATTCATATTCAACAAAATTTTATACAAAATTAAAAGAGATCTACAGCACAAGTTGAATTATTACTGCATCCAGCTGCACATTAACCATAGGTTTCTTTCAAAATGCTGCACATTTTAATTATCTTAATTTTGTTTATCCCGAGATATCTTTGTACACGCTGAGCCGGATCCTCGCTGCAGCCAGGATCCCACAGTTAGCTGAGGAGAACATGGCCGCCCTCCGCTCCGACCTGATCACCCTCCACGTCCGCCTGACGAGGACCACCGACGAGGCCGCACTCCTCAAGCAACAGGCTCTTCAGGTAACAATTTCCCTCCGCATCGAAATATGTAATATTTCATAAAGAGAATTCATCAGCTAAAACCACAAATATTTACTTACATACAGTTGCAGAGTAAGCTCTCATCTGAGGCAGAGTTCACGGCTCAGCGATCTCAAATGGAAATGCGCATTCAAGCTCTGTCAGATGTCAGTCAAACTCGTGCATTTTATAAATAAATTTATGTTATCAAACTTGTATCACTGATATTTAAAATTATTTTCAGAACCAAACATCTCTACAACACTCACTATGGCCAGTTTAGCAAGGAGAGCCTGTCGGAGCTACGCGCAGCCCATCTCCGGCCTGCGACCAGGATCTCCAGTTTTCACTCCTGCTCAGCACCGCATCTCACAGCGGAACTGGTCAAGAGCGATCTCGCAGTATGTGTATTATTGCAATAAACCCTGGCCTCGCCCAATATTTGAATATTAGGGTCAAGTAAACACTGCAGATGTCTCAAAGTATAAATCCTGACTTGTTTGTTATTTGCAGGAAGCTAAAAGGAATATTGCATAAATGGACGCTCAAAGACTCCATGAGCCGCGAGCTCCGAACAATTGTCAAACAGGACTTCACCCAACTAATGAAAGATTGAAAGGGTTCAAAAGTGTCTATAATGAATACATAATACAAAACACTGAACACAAAGCTAACTTCTTGTGTTTTTTCTCTTTTTTGGATGCTTTATTTTGAAATATTTTTTTAGGTTTAAATGACGCCCAAGTGAATTACAACACTTGACTTCAGTCAACAATCGTTCACAACAACTTACACTTCAGCACGAGAAAACAGAACCCAAGAGAACTCTGGACAGACAAAACCAAAATGTATGTTGATATCTTGAAAATAAAACTCCTCGTATAAAATAGATATAGAAATCCAACTGTTAAGATGTTGAGTTTTAACTATCAAAGTGTTGCCTATTATTGTCATTTTTTCAATCATTATTTATAATTTCCTCTTTGATTGATTGAAGTATTATTAATGTTGTTTTTGTTTCTGCAGCTGCTTGTAGAGTTGAACAAAATCAAGTCCGAGCGTGACAATCTGAGTAAAGTTGTCACTGAACTACGGGAAGAAATGGCTTCAAGACCAACTCCTAATGGAACAACCACTCCCGAAAAGGTAAAGGATGATTTTAAATACACGCACTCAAGTTCCCTATCACTATCAGTTCTCTAAATTCATTTGTCAAAGTCCGCTAATTCTAAAATTTGCAGAAAAGAAATATGTAATGCTTAACAAAATTTCAGCATACAATATTATACAAATATTAAATTTGATGCGTTTCCCAATAATCAGACAAAACGAAGCATGGAAACATTGCCATTATTTATATTAAATTTCTAACAAAAGGGATCAGGTGTCTCAGTTTTATTTTTTCCTGTCTTTTAACCCTGTATCTGTAGACTACATGTTGTACAGATGTCATCCCGCGCATTTTTAATCAGAGCAGAACGCAAGGCTGAGATAAGCATTATCGACAAAAATTAAGAAAGGTCTTTCACGATGGTTCGGTCATGTGGAGCGAACGAATGATGAGAGAACGGCTAAAAGGATTTACGATGCGAGTGTGTCTGGTTGTAGAAGTCGAGGGAAGGCCGAGAAAGACATGGCATGATCAAGTACAAGTACTTGAAAGTGGTCGTGTGAAAAGTCAGAATAATCGAAGATGTATGGAATGTGTGTCAGGAAGAGTGGTGTGGACGTTCTAGTGGTCTGGCGTGCCTATCCTTCAGGGAAATGGCGTGATGGTTAGTTAGTTAGTAGGCAGATAAAATATTAAAAAATCTATTATTTTTTTAAATCAGTTAAAATTATTTGTTTTCTTTTGGCGAGATTAGAAGCGTTCTTGGATTTTTAGGTTTTGTTTATCTCTTGCCTTCTCTGTGTAGGATGACAGCGAGCTTGTTGGGAAGGCAGTGGCTGCGGCTTGTAAGGAACTCGAAGCAAAGCACTCCCAACAGTTGGACAGCCTGCAGAGCCAGCTTGACCAACACAGGGACAAAAACAACGTAAGGCGCCAATTTAGTGTCTATGTCAGTTATTAGAATATCGTAGCTTTTATTTTATTGCTATAAATTGCAAAAGTGAAGTCACGCTAATCAGAATCTGATGGTTTTTTTTCAATAGGCTTTTATATTTTAGTTGTATTTTCACAACTATTTCATAAATTAAGTGTTTAAACATACATATATATATTAAAAGATTAATGACTGAATCTAATGCATGTATACAGTTAAAATGTTAATACACGTTTAAAAATTGCTTGATAATAATTTTTTGCAAAACACTCATTTTACTACAAAGTATATTCTTTAAAATCAATTTACAAATGTCACTTTTTAAGATTTTTACGTTACGCCAATTTGACTGCTGGTAATTGACATTCAATTACAGTTAATTTTCAACATTTTTTATTTTGTGTATATTGTAATGTCGCACTTCCCCAAGTATTATTACAATAAACAAGTAATGGAGTAATTTAACCAAAGTTGCCTGAAACAGACTATCAGACTCTGCTCTATTTTAACAATCTTATTTTTCATGTTATAATGTTTCTTAATTATGTTTAATATTCATTTTTTATTTATTTTTCGTGTGTTAAATTAGAATCTGCACTGTTAAGCAAAAATAATGCCTTTCAAGGAGATTTTATAAACACGGGTCTTATTACTTACAGATGATATTGCATACATTGATGTCTTTTCCATTTGAATGTGATTCATAATTTTATCTAACCTAACCCCTTGCACTTGAATAAGTAACCACAAATGAATGAATCACAAAACAACCCCAAAAGTAATTAAACTTTAAGCCCCTTCCACGCACAGTATACCATGATTTTTTTTATAGTTAAATATGTGTGCTGTTTTGAATATGATATGCAATTTGTAAAGTGCTAGCACACGAAATTGCAGACTGTTGCTTGCATCCAAATTTACGTTGAAAATCAGTAACAGTTAAAACTCAAGTTTGTCAATGTTATTTAATTTTTGTTTGTCATTTTGTTGAAATTGCAAGGGGATGTTTTTTTAAATCTGTAAAATTTGAAGTCCCATTATACTGACGTATTTGTTTGTTTTGCACCCCTTGTGTGTGTGTGTGTTCGTTCTACACGACACAGCAACTCAGAACAAAAAATTGGAAGGTGATGGAAGCGTTGCTCGCTGCCGAAAAGAAAGTCCAACAAATCGATAGTTCTGCAAAAGTTCCGGATGTCAGTAGCATTAGAGTAAGTGTTTATATACCACAGCAAGTTATAAAACTTCCTTGTCACGCTTCTGCACAATGTTGTCACACTTTTCACCATAATAAAGTTGTCATTCTAAAAGCATTAGTCACTCATCATGTTGCATAATATATGTATTGCTATTTATGTTTGTTTGTAGATGTATTTCAATCCATTGTTTAACCACTTACCACGCGGATTTCGGTAACAACTAACGTTCCGGTAGTAAATAAATCTTTGTATTACGTCATCTCTGTCATCACGGGGCTTGTGATAAACATTCCCAGCAAGTTAAAAGAAGATCCTACTGAATAAGACTCAGACTTATCAGTGTACAAACTTACCCGACCCGCGCCCTCGGTCACACTCAGCCAAAACTGTAAAATGGATAATAATATCTTTAGGTACTTACACATATTAGATGTGTCATGTTTAATAATGCCCAACCATATATTTTTATATGCAATACAAGACAACTTGAAATCAAAATAATTTAACAAATAAATTACCTTGTAATATAAAATCTTGTGAAATTAATGTGTTTTTCACAAGTCAGGTGAAATAATATAACAATAATTAATTTGACTTAATATTTTCACACATTTCCATTTGCCTATATTCATACATTTTTTAATGGGCTAATAAAATGATACAAATCTAAATGCGTATAATAATTATTATTATCATTTGGATAATTTATTAAGCGCCATTTTTGTGAGAAATCACCTCAAGGGCGCTGTACATTCGATATTCTTAATTAATTCCATTTTATCCAATTTATGAATAAAGGATCTGAGACAACGATTATATTAAGACACAATATTAAATCTATACGTAGGCGAAGTACTAAACTCCCAATCGTCTTGCAGCTACAAAGCTCATGTAATGTTGGAACTCAGCTTCACCCACGTACAAATTAAATAAAACTATTTTACTAAAAACGCAAATACAAATGACATACTAATTCTACTGATAGCAGATAGAGTCTAGAATCCAGGTTGTGTATAATGTATGTTGTACATAAATTTAATGTTAACTTTTCATATAAATAAGCTATGCTTCTTGTGTTCGTCAGACAGTATGTGTAATTAATGCTAGTTTCGTACACATCGCACATTACTCATAATAAGTGACATAAGATCCAAAATCGTAATTTTTAAGTTAAACATTTTTTATTGTAAAATATCGAAATATTCAAACTGCCCTCTTGAAAAAATGTTATTTCGAATTATGCTACTATTATACTGAAAGTGCGATATTATTATTTATAAATTACTTTAAGGTATCTATGAATGTGTAATATTACAGAAGTAGTTGTAGAAATAGTAAATATAGCATAGCGAGCCTTATTTAAATGTGTATCATGTATTTGACGTCTATTTGAATGCCCCTCATCACTTGTTTGTTTTCGTTAAATTTTTACCGGTAAATAGCTAGCAGCAGCTAGTGCGGAAATTGTTACATTCTGTATTCTATTAATGTAATAATTTTATTTTTGGTGTTTATTTTAATTTTTGTAAGAGCCAAAATCACTAGTGGAGGCTGTTAATAAAAAATAAAACCATCTAGTATCATTGATGAAACTCTGAAACTCCTAACATCCATGAGGCACAAAATACTAATTTTATATTATTAATTATTACTTTAGTTATTTAATTAACTTTGATGTACATTTTAATTGTTCTTTGGCTAGTTTAATTGCTTGTGACAATATTTTTCGAACCAACCAATAAGTAGTGCCCATTAAGATTTAATGAATGCAATCAGAATGTAAATGTAACAAAATAAAAAGATAACTGTACCTATTTGGTTAACAGTTTTAGCCAAAGTCATTTTGAAACTCGTATAAAAAAATAAGTTAGTTAAATTTTATTATCTCCTATAAAAATTCTACAACTAATATATGGTTGACAATATGGGCTATTAACCGTACCATATAATTTAATTTCTACATAGGAAAATAGGTAAGAAATGCTTTTATTCTATTATTTTTAATTACTACAAAATACAATAATCGCAATTGCATATTCCAGGACGCAGTGACCAGCGCGGAGTTGGCCGAGCAACAGAAAGAGCAAGGGAAGTTTCTCCAGAAGTGCTGTTCCCCTCCGTGGTGGTGAAGGCCCCCTCGCACCGGAGTGGCTGCAGGAGTTCTCTACCCAGGCCGCCAGGCTGCTGGCCGCTCCGGCCCCCGCCCCCGCCAAACCAGACCTGGAGAAGCAGAACGCCTACCTGCAGACCATGGTCGACACCTACAAGACTGTCATCAAGGACACGGTTAGATTGGAATATTTCAATTGATTTATTTTCACTGTAATGGCTATTACAGAAAATGAAAAAGTCACTGCCTATCTTATCATTCTTTTATACTGTAAAAAGTACTTAATTGAGTAAAAACATTGCTAATTTTTATTGATTAAAAATAGGTGGTGACAGCAGTTTTAGCCAGACTCCATAAAATATATATTACCCGTAGTTTTGCCCTTTTGTTGACATCATGTTCCGCCATTAATAAATTTATACTGTGTTAACAAAGGCGAAACAGCTGCTGTTTTTATAGTACTCGAATCGTATTGTTTACTAAAATAATATTGATCACCTTTTGATAAGTAAATATTAATAATATTTAAGTAAGAACAAGCTATTTTGATCTTCAAATTAATAAGTTGTGTTGATTAGATTGAAGGTAAAAAATTTGTTCCTATGTTGTATAACTTGAAACTGATTAGTTTTTCTTTTCCGCAGGGAGGGTGCAATTCTCAGTAAACCTAGAATATAAAGTCCAACAGGAGGAGCAGCTTTGGGCAAAACAACTCCTTGACAAACAACAAGATTTAGATAATCTTAAGAAACACACATATACTAAAAGGTAGGTTCCATTTTTAACACTTTTACTCTTTAGACTTTATTACAATCGTAGATGAGCTCTAACATTGGTACACCGAATGCAGTGTATCTTGATCTTTTATGACATCTTACAGGTTAATGAGCATGACGCTATCGAGTACCAAGACCAAGATATCGCACAATTAATAATTGCTGACGAAGCACTCATATGTAAATAACTATTTCATGCTGACAATCAGGTAATAAATATTCCAGACATTTTGCATCAAATTTTACCAAATTAGAATGTCAAACGTTACAAACTGAATAAAATTATTGAACCCAGCCCTAAAACTATATTGTACTAGTACGACGTCCCAGGAAAAATGTAATTACGCCATTGGAAAAGCATTACCAGGGGTTAGCGTATTATTCTAGTAAACATTACCAATATACATAATGGGGGCGGCTTATAATATTAAATGTCGATACGTAGGTGTAGGGGGTTATTGGATTCGAAAATTATTTGCATTTTATTAATGACCCCCAAATTACATGTAACACCAACGTTTTCAGCAAGATTATATTTCAGTTTTGCCCATAGATCTTATTGCAACGAAATATAGCTTGCACCTGCCCATTTCACGAAAAGAAATAGCAAAGCCTAATAGATACGCCACACCACTCTTGTTATTGTTTGCACATTCTTTCTTGCTTTTTCCAGATTCACGCATCTTGTCATGTATTCGTGGATTGTTCTGACTGTCCACCTTCAAGTAAGGTACACTGAACTTTATCACTAGTCACGCCATGGCCCTTTCCTCGATCTTCACATATCCATTTTACTCGGCGGTAAACACAAATTCATCACAATCACGTTTCGTCTTTACGTTAACGTTACAAGTTATATTCTTGCTCCACATGACCGAACCATCGTATAAATTCACCTTTCTTAATTGTCGCATGAGTATTGCGAACTAATCCTGACTTGCCATCTGCAGAATAATTTTGCTTGTCTTTATCGTGGATAGTAATATATCTTAGCAGTTTTCTGTACCGTTTCGAATGAGCCGGTTTAAATCACTTTGGCGGTGTGAAAAATTTTAAATAAACCCCCTTTATCGCGGCAACAGTTAAACTGTCTGTAGGCATGCGCAGAACGCGATACAGCAGTCAAGCGTTTTCAATGTAAAAAAGTAATAAATAATCTCTGTCGTCGCCAACTTATCGATTTTTTTGCAGATTAACGTTTTTTTCTACTTTTGCTATTCGACGTTCTAACGTAATTTGTAATTGGTTTTTCAACATGCAGAAAATATTAAGTACGATTTATTTAAAAACTGTATATTACCTCAACGGCCACGAAGCCCAATTTTATCAAGACATTGAAATTTGACTGGTGTGATGTACACCTCATCTATTCTGTAGCGTTACCTTAGAGCAAAATCCAGATACTGATAAAATAAGCAAGATTGATGAATTCGCACTGTTTGTCTAAAGTAATTTATTTTCTATAAAATTAACTATTTTAACGAAACACAAAAAATATCTTTAATATTATTTTTAAAAAGTTAATTGATGAAGATACATTTTATAAGTTGCAAACAATTTATATTGCAAAAACCGCGCTAACTACCACAATGTACTAACAGCGTCATTATAGTGCATAGAGACGCATAAGAACGGGATGTTTAATGCCATGTTATTTCTCCAGCCCGTAAACAAAACTGTCCCAATAATCTATGCAAACTGACGCGGGAAGCACAGATAACATATACCGTCGCCACAACAGTCATATACTTTTAACAGCTGTTACTAGTGCTACAGAATGGCGGCCATCTTTTTAGCAATAGAAGCAGTAAGTAGATTGATATTCCAATATTAAAAAGCCATGGAACGCGGCGACGGGTTTAAATAACGGAAACTGAAACACTACACTTAGATACAAGGAGTGACGTCATTGTTTTAAAGATAATGAAATGAAAGTGCAAATAACAACAATTATTAGTTAATTTCCGATGCTATGTTTTGGATATTTCAGTCCCACTTCACAATATTTAAATATCGCTCTACACGAAAGCAATTATTAAAATTCACTTCCGGGTGTACCAGTGATTTCCTCATTGATGAAGAAACTGTAATGTGGTAATTCTCATTTTAAAGACTTTCCTGAAAACCATGTGTTATGTAGCTAAATAAGAACAATAACAATATCCATATGTAACAAACCTAAAATACATGTTTTAAATTGATATGACCCGACTAAATTTTTGTCTGCATAAAAAATACCCTGGCGAATGTTTTTGATCAGATTGCCCATTCTCCCACCTTAGAAGCATCACCAAGCAAAAGCGCGTCCTCGCAAGGTAACAACAACGCCCTATGCTTACTATCCTACTGATCGCCTTAATACTATTGATGGGCATGTCTCACCCCCTAAATCCACATGTGTAGGGATCAACTGATTAACATACTCTCAGTGTACCTAAACATACCCCAATATCATAAGCATACCATTCAAATGTGTAAATAGTTTTTACATTGTTTATGTATTTTTTGTATTTGTCCATACTAACAGAAAGTGCTGATCAAATTTAACAATATGCGTTCACGATGCTTCCGACATGGTTTGAATGACTATGTAATAATTGATTAGTAATACTGTTCGGCCAACGTAAGCAATAAACTTGTTACATACGGAGATAGTGTATGCTGACAATTTTCATGTCATTTTATTTTATTTTAGTCCATAAACGTCTTGATAGTTGGTACAAAAAATTATCTAGAAATTAATATTAACAACACATATCAGAGTCACTCCTGAAAATTATATACCCTACCTCAAGGAAGTATAATCATAGTTTTTGACACTGTAAATGTTTATTTGTAAACCAGCCAATTATAAAATGTCTAATACTACTCACAGTATTTTTTCACAAAAACTCTCAATAAATGAAATGTATCTAAATATCATTATTGAAATCATCACCATCTATAGAGAAGCACTGGATATTAAATTTTTGGCTATCTAGGTGTTTACCAGGGTCCTTATAACCTGTCATGTCTGGTTAAGTTAACGCCTAGAAAATCAAATAAATTAAATATCCGATAGCGACTCTGAATCAGTTGGGATATCATCCATTAATATGTCTACAAGTATAAGTGTAATTATGTACACTTACAAAATGTGTATACAAAAAGAATTTAATTGATAATTAGATATTTAAGTATGTATTATTAAATACTTCTTTATGTAATGTAAGTAACACACATGTACCTATCAATTTCAAATTCCAATGTATTATTTTTCACTTGTATTAAATTAATGTGATCTCTGTACTTTCAGGAATCAATAGATGCAAATCTAAAATTGCTTTGCATGTTATAAATGTTCGAGTATGACCATCAGCACCGGCCGCGCCAATCAAGATTAATTTCATAACAACTAAATCCAAAAAATTTCGCGATACCTAAATAGGAACCAATTGTATAAATATATAATAAATAGATAACCATACCCTACCTTCTGCGGGTACCGACCTTTCGATATGTTTGATTCTTCTCGTGTTATTGCCTATAATAAGATAAATTTCTGCAGAATAAAATAATATTGCATCGATTGAGACAGCAAATATAAAATGATGGGTATAAGGATCTCGAATTATAAAGACAAAATTTTATTAATTCAAAATTCTTTCATATGTTGTTTATAACTTTTACTATGATATGTGTATGCATGAAGTATTATTTCATACTTTAAAAGATCTGTCACGCATAAGGCCACCTTATCCCAAATTATACTACAGAAAAATAATATGCGGTTTAATTGAACAGGATGGATTCGCCAGAAAAATAACATTAGAAGGATAAAAAACAAGTAAAATCCCGAGATGATGCATGACAGAGACAGAAGCAAGGGAGAGTCACGGTAGGGAGGGGGACTGGAGACCACTCCACCCACCCCACCAGGTAGGCAGGTCCACGGCAGTTGACGCTTCGCCGGTATTCTAGACAAATAACAAACATAACTGAAAACAAGAGAATTCTACTGTGACAAATCTGTAATAAACATAAATATACTTTACTTCTGAACAGGTCATAGCAAATTACTACTTATAGAAACCCAGAAGTATATCCACATTAATTAGGGATAGGTGGTGACTAGATCATCCAACCATTGGTAAAATGCAACTGTATGACTTCACAAGAATTGTACAAATCTGAAAAGTTCGAGGAACCAACCCATATTTGCTGTCAAAGATGTCACACCTCTCCCATACTTAGGCAGGCCAGCAGAACTATGGTAATAATAGAATGCTCAACAGTATGAAGAACAGCCCAGATAACTGGCCTGTTAACTTGGATTGACGACAAAAGCGTGTATCGGGCTGTTGTGGAAAACCGACCTCTGCGTTTAAGCTGAGCTCTTCCCCACTTGATATTTTCCCTCCGCATTCAAGTGAACTACAAAGTGCAATTTGAATATCCATGTGGCAGTATGATGAATATGTTAATTAGTTCGGACCAATCGGAATTTAGTGTTATATGATATAAGTGTTTGATTTATATATATCTTT
Source organism: Micrasema minimum (assembly GCA_022494985.1). Classification (NCBI taxonomy): domain Eukaryota; kingdom Metazoa; phylum Arthropoda; class Insecta; order Trichoptera; family Brachycentridae; genus Micrasema; species Micrasema minimum. Next base: position 14,988 of record JAGVSP010000900.1, read on the forward strand.
GGCCGTTATATAAATTGTAATTTAATCAACGTAAAGCATTTTTATGTATAACTGAACAAGCAATACCAATAAATAAAATGTCTTTATATGTATATGGAGATGTTTTTCCGTTGTATATAGAATTAAATTAAAAGTAAAATTTGGGATTGCCTACTGAAAGACTGAAAGAGAAATGATTATATACTTACCTTAGAACCGTATGTTGGAGAGACATTTTAGATAGATCTCAGATGCGTAATGAAGATCGGTAAGAATAATCGATTTTAAGATATTCAGAAGATACAAACCCGATGAATATGATTGCACTCTTTAGTCAATAGTCCACAATGTATGTATAACTCATCATGGTACACACAATAGCCACGTTTCACTATATTTGTCTAAATGGTGTGCACAGTGGCTATACTGGAAACATCACATTATGGCAGAAGTTGCTAATGGCACAATATACAAACACAAAGGAAACACAATTTCCGCTGACTCCCTGTTTGTATACCCCAATATTTTATTAGAATTGTGTTGCTTTACAGCTAGGATTTAGAATATTCAGTTAATATCATGGTTTTCTCACAATGAATGATTATTTAGCATAAGCGATTAGGCTGTCTCAATATAATATGATTTTCTTCTAAAGATTTGATTAATTAGTAATAAATATTATTTTAAAATCATCCTATTGATTCTAATCATCTATCAAAAGATTATAATGTACCTATTAGGTAATAACAGAGGACATAATATCCCGCAAAAAACATTTTCAATGATTAATTTTAAATAATTCTTTGCTAAAATTTTAATTTCATAATAACTTAAGTTAGCGCTTTATTACTGCTTTTTATATACTCCTTAAGCTAGAAACGTAAATCTTTATACAGTGACGGTATTTAATGTGTTATCAACACCTTAACTGACTGTAATCCATTCGTGAGAAATAATTTTTAAATACACCACTACTTTTAGGAAAGGAAAGTATTCTCTGCGCCTCGACAGTCATCCCGCAGTCTCGAGATACTTGAAGATGAATGTGGAAGATAATGATAAACATCCATACTTGTTCATGAAATTATATATATAGAGACAATAACATAAATCTAAATAAAGAAAAAAAATCATTTTAAAATATATTACGAGTTTTTATTTTTTAAATATTATTTTAAGTGCGAGAAAATTGAGGTCATCGCGCGTTATAAACTTTCCTTTATCTGGAAATTTAACTCTCAAGAAATATCATTTATTTGTTTTCTGGAGTCTTTCTATAACATCGAGTAACCAAACCAGTAAATGACCAGACCAGGACCAAATCTATTCCAATAACGATAAAAGTTGATCCTTGAGGTAACCAGATAGTTGTTGAACATCGCCGAACAAGCCTTACCTCAAACCAGTTGATTGACAAAACCGTCTACAGCTTATTGAAGAATAAGTTTGAAATCAGGAGTTTTGAGTACATAACCTTAATAAGTACGTAATGCAGTCACAGCATAAAGAAATACCCAAGCCCTTAACAGAACTTCAAGCTCGCCTCATACTATGTCCGAACACCTGCAAAAATAAAACACAGTCATGAAAAATATTCAAAAGTGTTTATCGGTGTTTTATTCACAGTGGCAAAATATTATCACTCTGAATAAAAACACTTACTGTTTTATCGTATGTCCCAAAATGGCCATACTCATTAGTCGTATAAAGAACACAGAATAATAAACAATAGAAATTAATTACCAGTTTGATGAATAATATATTCAGGAATTTATACGATAAATACGTCTGTAGTGTATCATGAATTGGCGAATAAAATATTTCCACCAACGAAATAAAATTATGGAGTACCATACTACACTTCCACACTACAAACACGGTTATGTGTTAAATGCAGTCGTGGTTAATCGGTCCAAATTAATATGAAATTACAAAGGAAAATCCAAATAATTTTTTTTTTATTTTTTATTTTATTCATATTATACAATATCTTTTAGCAACCAAAAAAATGTGCATAAGAAGTTTCGCCTGCAAAGCGGGGCTTGTCATGCGGGTTACATTACATTTTTTTGTTTTGTATTTGTTTTTTTTTTAATTTCTATCTTATAGTATACTAATGATTTAATTTAAGTGGATACACATTAATTGTTGAGAGAATATTTGTATTAATGTACACCTTCACTGAAGGAATCGACTAACTGTTTTATTAATACGTGATTAATATTATTTTTAATAATTTTGTTAAGATTTTTTTTTAATCGCGATTATTCACTAATTACATACACAAATGAATCTTATAACAATATACAAGTAGCCAAAAATTATTCCTGTGAAAGCAGAAAATATTGAGAAAAATCACGACACCCACACGCAACTCGTTTGTAAAAAAAATAACAAGCAAGATCGTAGAGACGTCAAAGTGAATTGTTACAAAACCCTAACATGAATATACGCGTATCACGAATGCTCGTGTGCTTTGAGATGTTTTTGTTTATATTTCTATATTCACAGAAAAATTTCATGCTATACATAGAGTCCGGCCAATTGTGCCTGAGCTCAGATGAATAATTTTACAAATTTTTTACATCTTACACAAAATACATTGGTAGAGATGAGAGCACTTCTTACCAAAATACACTTCATACGTAGGTGGGGATCTTGAATAAGGGTGGTGTCCTTAAAGAGCTGTCCGTCAGTAAACTGTGAATCCTTTGCTATCCAGGACTTAAGGACGGAGCGAGCCAACATCGCTGGGTTTAGGTTGAATTGTGTGTTGAGACTGAAAAATTGAGTAGATATGGCATTTTCGTGGGGTAAAACAGCCAACGATGTTGGACTGAACACTAAAGTTGCGGAATTGATTTGTAGTGAGATCTGCAAAAATTATAAATTGTTTTTTTCCAAGCCTGGATGTTTGTTGATTGGTACCCAGTCAATTATTAGGCCACATCGACGAAAAGGCCAGGTCCCTCTGGATGCGCCAGCGGATGAATTTATAAATCGCCAGGTCGGGTCAGGTCCGTTCGTTATTGAAAAACGGCCCAGTTTGTATGTTCTATAGTTGCTTCTGACCTCAGTGGATTTAAAACTTTCAGCTTTCTTTGTATTCAAGCGGATGTCTCGAAAAATATCTATGTTACCTAAAAAAGCACCCTACAATGAAGTCAAACACCACTATTTTATGGCCGCAATTGCATTAATTTTGAAAATGACTTCACTAGTTATTTGCAAGACTTACGACACCAATGACACCAGGTTTTTGGAGTCTAATCAGTCTAAAAATTGGGGACCTCTTGTGCCTGTCATCAGTTATTATCGTAATTATTTACAGTGATCTGTTATTCGATTTGAAACAATCTTGATTATTAAATACACATATCAAATTATAATTAATACATGTACCTTAACAAAAATACCCGGAGGTTCACCCTTTTCTCTGCACATTATTTATACTCTCGAAAAATATTTGTCATTGCTAGATTTCGACTTCAAATAAGTTTTCATGTGCCATACTAGCTGAGTTGACAAAATGACTACCAATTGTAAAAAGGATCGATGCTATAAAAAAAAATAGGCAATGAGTATAATAAAACCAAAAGTATTTTCATCAAAAAAATAGTGTTGGTCTAACAACTAACTTTGAGTAATTCTTCCTCTAAGAAACTTTTTACAAAATTTTGATAAACCATTGTATTCTTGTATGTCATTTAGAATAGTTTATAATAGATTTATAATACAAAAAAAAAAAAAAGGACAATTTCCTAAAACAACAAAAAAAAAAAAAAAAAAAAACTTACCATTTTCAATTATTACACAATTAAAACAGAATATAAATTATTTTCCTCAAAATAAGTTTGAGTTTATAGAAATACGGCGGAAACAAGGCCATAGATTATGTTTTTTTGACTTTGACATTGACAGCAAAACACCACAGATTGAGATACTCACGAAATACGAAAATCTGTGACTAACTTCAGGATGGTTCTTGGGTGTGACCAGTATGTGAGGTAAGCAAAGAAAAAAAGACACATGGCTACAATAACGCAGAGCGTGCACTCTACAGTCTTCGACATTATTATAAAAAGAATAATGCTCAATTAAAAACCTCAAAATTCAAAATCGACACCGGAGCACATAAGTATATATTACCTTAGTATTCTACATAGAAATCTGTGCACATAAGTATGGCAATAATATAATATTGCGTAAATATTTCAGTTAAATTACAAAACAATCAAAATACGTAATTATAATGGTGTGGCAGTTTTGATCGAAAGTTTGACTTATAGAATTTTCAATTGAAAACTGAAAAACATGCTATAAAAATAGTGTTTTTATTTCCATGCCAAGCATAATGCACAATATAAAGAAGCTATTATATCTATAAAAAATTTGTACATAAATAAATATTATAATCTAACATTTTACCTTTAGGGTAAAAGTAGAATAGTTTTTAAGTGCCTACTTACCTGTAACAATTAATAAGCAACTAAAGCGCACTTTAATACGGGACAATAAATATGTACAGTTTCTTGTAAGCAGACCAAAATTCACAGACAGAAATAAAAATAGAAATAATTTAGTTTCTCATTCCAACCTCCCGAAAAAACGGTCTTTCCGACTTCTTTCTGCCATATTTTGTATACCTAGGTTTTTAGACAACTTTTTTTAAAAACTTGTAAAAATTATGAAAGACTAAATATAAAATGTAAATTTAAATTCCCATCAGAAGAAAAAAAATATGAACAACAAAACGAAAAAAGTCTAGCATTTAATTTTTTTTAAAAGAAAAATCTCGAATGAGCATTATATTTTTTATATCGATTTTTTCTAATTCTAGCATCACTTCTCCAACAAAAAAATACCCTATCCTACCTTTAAATTAATTTGTTCCACTTATGGGTACGTAAATACCAGTGTGCGTGCGGTGACTTTTGAAACAGGCATGCGGTCAAGGGAAGGAAAAAACACAATTAAAAAGAAAATTTTCTTTATTTGAATAAACTGTATATAACGTATTAAAAAAAATAAACAATATAATTAAAAATAAATAAAATCTAAGGATATATTTTTGCTGTGCTAGGTATATTAATTTGAATAGAAACTTTCAGAATTGCCTACTATTTGAAAATGTTTTCTTCGTTGAGTTTTTGTTTTTTGTTTTATCAACAAAATCAAACAAAAACAAATTATTTTAATCCAGTGTCAAAAAACACAAAGTGTTGCAAAATTACTCTTAATAATTAATGAAGTTTCCAATCAAAGCATATAATTATGAATTATTGTTATAAGTTTCATACGCCGCGCGCCGCGCCGCGCCGTATGTTAACTCGCTCACGAGTGGAGGCTGTATAAAAAATATATTACAAAACGAAATATTTTACAGCTATTATTTTTCTTAACAAAAAGATTTTCCCTCAAATATCAAAATAAAATAAAGATTAATAGATATTACTTTAATACTTTTGGCATCTGTTTTGTATGGGATAGAAAGAAATTCATGTCTTTTTAAATAAAATAAAAAAACGAAGATTTCTTCCACCGTGTTTAAGCTTTTTCCACTTGAGAAAATTTGGGAAAATTTCTTATTGGTTCACCTAAATAGGTATTAAATAATATTTAGTGTATTGGTTTGTAGGAAGGTTCTGCATCTCGTTAATTTACAATATATTGTCCAAAAAAATATTCCCAAAACCTTCGAAATTGATAAAACATTGTTCTTAAACAAAAGGACCACAAATTTTTTTTTATATGAAAAAAAAAAACGTGGTAATGAAAAAAGATTTTTCATGATCATACATTTACATATTATATTCGCATTGCAGTCTCCACGGCGATAATCGATACGTAAAAATTTCCACCTAACCGAAACTTCACGTATAAATTATTAATTTGTACTTTACACATTAGGTATTTTGTTTATTTCACGTTCGGTGTTGATGGTGAAGTTATATTTCTATTGGAATCTCAGCATCTCCCTTCATCATGGACTTCAGGAACGTTGACACTGGTGATCTGGTTTCTATTACAACGTCGAAGCATATAATATTGGATCCCTTTTCGTTAAATAGCTGCCACCTGAGCTTTCCTCTTGCTTTCTGCAAACAAAATAAAAGCATTTAATCATGTATGGGGACCAATATGTTTATAAAAAACATTTTGAGTGTGTCCAAATACTTGTAGACAAAAACTGGATTTCACCCATTACGGGCTAATAATTACAATTTGACATCTCAACAGAGACGAGAAATTTGGAAGGGAATATGGATATCTAGGCGTTTACACTTCCAAATTTCTCGTCTCTGTTGAGATGTCAAATTGTAATTACTAGCCCGTAATGGGTGAAATCCAGTTTTTGTCTACAAGTATTTGGACACACTCAAAATGTTGTTTATAAAAATTAGCTGGTAAAAGTTATAGGCATAACAAATTAAAGATTCATCTTCAGGCGTTTCCTAGTAGGTGATATAATTCGGTAAGAATCTCACTTGCAATAATAAAGGTTTCTGCTAAAATATGCTTAGCAATTTTCTAAATGGATGACAGAGAGTTCACATGTGAAGCGTCGCGCCATTTTACTGTATATTGGCGGATATGGATATCAAATACCAGGTGAAATGGGGAATGTTGTGATACATCAAGTGGCCACTTAACCCAGCCAATGACAGGTCGTAAGCCCTGTAAACGCCTAGATATCCATATTCCCTTCGAAATTTTTCGTCTCTGTTGAGATGTCAAATTGTTACCAATATGTTTTTTTTTACTCGGTAAAAGTGAAAGATACTCTTTCAAAATGCATTCAGTGACAAAACCTCGTCAAATCCAAGACTTGGACTCAAAAACTATGAATAAATCGTAATGCCTTAAATGAAGTCTAAAAAAATATTTTTAAAAACGTTATAAAACTCAGTATCATGTCATTTTCATATATTTAAGATAGTTTATTCTCCTTCCTAGGAAATAACGAATTTGTAACTTTGCATAGAACCATAGAAGTTAGTGAGAATCAAAGATTATAATAATCTAATATATTATTAAAGTAACAATTACGATAAAGCCGTTTCAAGGCATTCCTAAAATAATATTCTACTAGTGCTATGTAGACTGGTAAAGAAAACTTGTGCGTGTGTAGGAAGCTTTGATTACATGATGAGGGGACGGGACACCATGTTGCTTGGCATGGAGCTGTATAGATAATAATAAAGATCAATAAAAGTGATTGTAAAGTTAAATCAACCTAAGGCACGGGCAAATTGCCCAGTAGAGCGTATATTCATAATAAGATGTAATTTTTAAAAAAGTAACAAAAAAAAAAACAACACATTGTGACCGTAGACATAAAATCTTAAGTCATTAAAAAATATATGTCTACTAACGCCGCGATTAATTTTTTTACACTTCTTTTAGATATGCATATAATACGATTTATAATTATTTGAAAAAATAAGACCAGTAAAATACTCCATAAAACTGGAGGACCACGTATTTCTACTGGAGAAACAGCCGCCGGGTCGACATAGACGTGTACAGTGCATTGCTATTTTATATGGTACTTGGGTCCTATAGAATATAGGTAAAAGAGTCCATTAATATATTATCTTATCACGGGATTTGTGCTTTCTTTCTCTTCGTAAGATTTTTTCCATTTATGGTTTTATTTATTTAAATATTTTATATTTATGCTCCCAGCAATCCATTTCGCCCAATTTATCCAGATTAGCCCTTTTCTCTCGCACAGATTTTCTAAATTATAATCTGTTTTTCATAAATACCCCTTTGTTCAACGTTGGCAAATGGGTGGACGTCGTAAATTAAAATAATAATATTACCTATTTACAGTTTTACTTACTTGGAGTCACCACAGTGTGTGGTTTGAACATTATTTTATCATCACATAAACAATTTGTAGACAGTGATGACGATGAGTATACTGAAACAATATAAACAGAAAACAATTAGTATTAGAAAATTGTTATTAGAATAAAACTATGTATTCAAAGGTACAATGCGTTTGTTTTTTTAGTGTTTGTCCCTGATACATCGTGCAAAATGCTACTATAGGGAATAATTTTATTATCATTTAAAAACTACTTAAATAAACTGAGTCTTTATAATTCCAACAGTTTAAGTACTTACTACCACTTTTCCCTTATCCATACCCAATCCACACTCAATTATAAAGTCACCAAATTGTCTCCTGTAAAACGATGAAACGGCATTTTGGCACTCCAGTGCAGACCCTATGAGCTCAGATGAGATTTATTTGCACTCCGATCAATAAATTAAATAAACATAGGTAATTAAAATAATAAATTATAGCTCAAGGTTGGCACATACTACCTACAATAGAGGACGCCAAAAGTCCTTGAACCTATTTTGTTTTCACAAAAGAACAAAGCCTTTCATTACTATTATGTAGTTTTAATTTAAAGGAAACGTGAAAATCTTTGTTTTGCGCTTTGAAGGCTTCACATACATTAGACGTACCACAACTAAAAAAATTATAATCACTGAACTTACCTACCTATTGTTATTCGTGTCATAATCAATTCGATGCAGAAAACTTGTAGAAAAATCCATTTAGATTTTTTTATATTTTTTTATTATTATCAATTACTAATCCTTGACTTTTTTTTGGTACTTTAAAATACTACTAGTACTACATTCAATGGTAGCGAATGGGGCTCTGAATTGGTACACCAAGTGCAGTGAATTTGTTACAGAACGAAGGCAAGATGATCAGTCTTAAGCTTCAGCACCAGTCCAAAGTATCACATATGAAATATTTTATTTGAAAAAATTATTCTAATCAATTTAGATACTACTACTGCTAATTTCCCATATCCGCACCCAACGGTGCATAGGGCACAGTTCAGATAATACCTACCGCATTTATTCAGACCAACTGGTTTTCGATATAATAAAGTAATAATTTATTGTAGGTTTTTAAGAGAATGTAGGTCTTGTACTTAGAATATAGGTATATAAAATTACAATAAAATACGCGCAGTAGATCACTATCTCTTCACAGAACTAGAAAATGTAATAATTGCTTGCAAATTTAATATATCAGCGAACACTTGAAGTTATTTTATTTAAATGCAGTAATCTCGAAATATTCGAAGAATAAATTATCTTTCTATTGATAACTTTGATTCTAATGAATAAATAATCAACTTATTGTTTTGCATTTGCAATGCTTTCTCGACTTAAAAATCTCGTTGATCGTAGGTTTAAAAAATCGTTTTTATACCATTAAATTTAATACCAATAATATAAGTAAATGTCGGTTTTTTTTAAAATATATCCGTTTTTTTCGCCTCGTGTCCAAAGTACCAACTACATTTTAAAAAATTAAGCACTTTGAACAATGACACCCCCGTGCCGTGTCAGATCTGAACATGGCCATTATTAGGTAATACTTTTTACTTATATTATGCCCTCTTACAACATTGTTTTATAAAATAATATTCAGTACTTAGTGACGGTGACGATATAATTATAATAATATGTATGTACCAAAGAATAATAGAAGTGTGGAGAATAGCCTTAGGAACATTTTCTACGTGTACAAAAATTTGAAGAAGTACCTTCAAAATGCATTTCTTTAAACTGGACAGTTTAGAAAAAAGGAGAAAAGTAATCGATCCTTATTGCTTGCATAAAATTATAAATAGTCACCTTGACACAACGCTAATAAGCGAATCGGTCTGCGTGCCAATTTACGACTGCGTAATCCAGACATTTTCAGAGTTGAGCGCTTTTCGCATGATGGTATTACAATCCTCTCTCTCGTATGTGCAGAGAGTACAACGTAATACACAGGGACAGCACTGAAGGTATGGACATCTTCGGAAGCTCCGTAGATGGGGTTCAAGAGAAGGTGGTCCTGAGATATTAAATTTGTGATCATTTTTGCTTTTTATAATGTGTGTTATATTTACTTAATCATTGTGTGTATGTAACATTTCCTAAACATTATGTGTTTGGTCTTTCGGTTAAGCACGATGTGAACAATTTTTAAGGGCATATTTAGTATCCTTTTGTCTGTTATTGTTCCGTAACAAAAAAAAAAAAAAAAAAATGCAATGTCACTATAGCAGAACCAATCAGAGCTCTTTTTGGTTAGGGAACTACCCTTCTAGTGAAAGTGGTCACAAGCACCGTATCTCCCTATATAATAGGTTTTTTTTAAAAATCTTTGGTAGGTACCTAATCTCTGGAGGGAAAACAATAGTTTAAAAAAAACCTAACGGTATTTTAGTTAAAACTTTTGTATTTTTTAAATATTATCTTATTTATGACATTGTAGGTAACTCATAAAATGTAGCTAGCATACGCATAAAAACGACCTTTATTCTAGTTGTCTCCTTAATAATTCTTGGTTTCCAATTATGATGTATTTTTTTCGGACATTGCTCAAATAATCAAATTGTTGGTAAAACCCACAAAAATGTTTAGTAGGTACCTACCTAGCACTCGAAAACGTAACCATTTTTACGCAACAACCTTTCAATAATTTCCACGTAAAAACTGTAAGGTCCTTAAAGCCTATAATTTTTTTAATAAAAATGATAACTGTACTATAATTTATATTAATTTAAAATATATTATTCTAAATCCGCGAAAAGTACTAATGACTCAATAAATGCGCTCACGGACTTACATGGTAAGTATTACGTATTATTATATGTTAACCTAGATAGCCCTTATGTAGGTATTGATTTCCTTGTACCTATAATATAGAGACAAAAGCCTTATCCGCTATAATAATATTTTATCTTCACACGTTTCTGTAAAAACGTGATGCTGTATCTAAATATAATGAGATATGTATGTAATATTACATTTTGTATTAGGCATGAGTTGCATTATTATTTGCCTTGCTTACAATGTAGGTACAAGGCTTATACTGTCTTCAAAAGGGTACATGGCTTCTAATTTGCTATTGCTTAGTGTAAGGATCGGACGGATAATCTGATGAGGACCAAAAGGAACTTCTCCGCACCGCCTCAGGCCCAGAAAGCACGTTGAAATGCTAAAAATGACGAAATTGCAACTCTAAGTTACTCTTGAGTTTATGTCATATTTATAGTCCTAGAGGAAACCTCACACAACCGCGACGCTTGAAACGCATTTCAAATCAGTTGCATTGAAACTGGCTTGCAGGAAACTCGTGTCACGTTTGAAACTCGAAATATTGAAACAGATTGAGACAGACGCCTGCTCTTAAAGAAAACTAATGACTGTATGAAAATTTCATCACGTTTAGGTTGCGCCGTTTGTGGAAATACTCTGTAACTGGTTTCATACCAAGAGTTTCGAATGGGTTTCGTTGCAGTTGCGTTTCACCGTATGTTCAGGGCCTTAGATGACCAGAGATTTGATGTTAACAAACATAGGTTTGATGTAAACAAAGATAGGTTTGATGTAAACAAAGATAGGTTTGATATAAATAGAGATGGATTAATAATAATTAGTGAAAACTCACAAGATGTAAAGCGGGCAGTCATGTTATTTTGCACCCCCACAGTTAGGTAACACGGGACACTTCTGTCGCACCCAGATATATCCACTTCTTCTAATTCATACCCAGAACCTGTAATATAAATACAAATTTTAATACATATAAAAACATAAAATAGGCCCCTACATAACTAACCTCTCTGGCATTGCGCCTGAAATATCATATAAATATGAAAGGGTTCACGACTTGGACCCGTTTACGACTCGACTCTCTGCTATAAGCGGAAGCCGAGTAACGCTGATTTATTATTTTTATAATGATAACCAACTTATTGTTGTCTCCTGCGCTTAAATATTCAGAACCTATTTCCTAACACTTGCACCACACTCCACACACGTACCACAATACAACATATACACAACATAAACATTTCAAATACTTGTTTCCTCAGAATTTTTTTTTTATACATTGTGTTGTGTAATTAATTGATGCTATGTTATATACCTTGAAATATAAATCTCAAATTATTGAACCTACGTAGATCAGTGTGTATAACATTAAAAACATGTATCACACGACATCGGGTGCTTTGCCATTTATACAATAGAAAACATTAAAAACATAAATAAATGATAGTTAGGATACTCATATCAAAAATGGTTTTTTAAGACTACCTTAGTTTTTAAGTATTTTAAGAAAGATTACTTTTTTTTTAAACTGCTCATTCTGTCCATACCATCCGTGCCAACGAGTGTTCTGCGAATGTTTTGAATTTCACGTCACATGTGCGTATGTATGTATGTGCATTTAATTAAATAATTGATTTAATCTTGTTTTCCTTAAATGTTTATCCTATCATAGTTTATTTTTCCAGTCGCAATATGATAACATAAAAAACAATTTAAAATTTTAGCAGTCGGTACTTCTAAGGTAATAGACGGTTTTAAATCAGCATCAACTTATTCAAATTTATCATGTAGATATAATATATGAGGTCAAACCAACCACAAATCTACTCGCATCTCTTTTTCTTCGATGGGTACTGACAAGAAGAAAAAGGAATTCAGTAATATTGTAATATTGTTCAGAAAGTTAACAAAAGGATTGCACTTCAGGAAAAAAGTAACCATTTTAATTAATTATTAGAATAATTTGACAAATTTTCAAGACAAAATTAAAATATAACCTTGTTATAATTAGGTTTGATCATAGTTATTCATGTGCATTTCGTCATAACTAGAAAACCTAGTTATTACTAGGTTTAGCAGCCAGATGTTTTTTTTAAATAACATCAATCAAAGTGTGATTATTTATTAATCTAGAAACATTAAGGTTTTGGCGCCAACTGCATTAATTGAGCGATAAAAATGTACGTTAAAAATAAGTAAAACAAAGATAATGAATAATAATAAAGACTGATTAGTGATCTGTGTTAAGAATTTAACTTTTAAAGCCCGCTGGGTCAAAAACCATTTCACTTGACTTTTTGTGTTATTTTTCAACATAACCTAAAAACCTCTAGTCTAACTTAATATAATCTAATCCTCACAATAGTTAAGTAGTAACTAAATAGTTTCAGTAATTTATTTTTTTACCTATTTGTTTTTTTCTCTCTCAGTATAAATGAACGTAGTATAAATTTTTGTAAAGTTATTTTCCGATTCTCCTCCCTTTTAGGTTAAATCCTAGCACACTGATCCTTTTTATCATCCATAAACACAAGAAAAAAAAGATCCTTTATATTTTTTGTTACACATACACCTACTCTAGCCGTTGGGTAGGTACGAGTACCTACTTTAGATTACAAAAAACCTTTTTAAGCATTTTTTAAAACTTGTTCTACGTCATTTAGATAGATTATTATCTCATGTACATGACCTGCGCAGTATCAGACCTTGATAATTTGATGATGGCAATAGCCTTATCATAAAAATGCAACATTTTATCATTTTTGAAGAGGTACCCTAAGCTCTATTGTAATTAAATAGTTTATTACTCAGTCATTTAAAAAATCAGTTCAAGGAACCGTTTTTCTTATCATTTTAGATAATGATCGCAATAAAGTAAATTTGACAACGCTATTGCTAGAATAAAATTATAAAAATGTAAGGTTTGATAAGTTAAAAAAGTATGCAATAAACTAGCGCTATAATAATAATGAATAACCTACACATTTTATATATATACATACCCTTGATGAAAAAATTATATCACGACTTTTTCCTCACCATTTACCCTTTTAGACAAAAAATAATGGCAACATACAAAATGGAAGATTAGAAACTAGAAAAGTGGCGATGAATATTCCTTTTGTAATGGTTTATTTGAAACAGTTTTAAAATGATTTGATATGCATCAAATAGGGACAATTAGGCAGGTACTTACAAAGTTACTACTACTACTACTACTACTTTCCCTTATCCACACCCAATGACGCATAAGGCACTGCATCGATACTCCAAGTGCAGTGTATAATTGATCATTTTATTACAACATGAACGCTTCAGTACCAGTCCAAGGCATCACACATGAAATATTAATATGAAAATCACAAATAAATAAATACACAGAAAACAAAAGTTGCATTTTGTTTTCTTTAAATTCTCAGTTGAAGTTTAGTCAAGTTTGTGGGTACAAAAATATGTCTGTAAACTCCGCTTGTAAAACCGCCATTTTTCCTCGTATCCACGCTACTATATTCTTATTTTATTATTATAACATATATATATTACACCATTGTGCGCCGCCGTTTCCCTCGAAGCCAGGTGTCTTGAAAACTAAAAAAGCTAGCTTAGTGCTTCAAGACTTCAAGACCATACCAGAGGGAAACAAGATATTTCCTTATTGGTTTGGCCGATGGGTTTGGTTTCTCGGAGCTTGCTAGGATGCTAGTCATTCTCGGAACAAGTTGCCCTAGTAAATCCTTGATTCCTACTCCTATATTCCTTTGTCTATGCCGTCCTCTATTAAAAAAAAAAACCCAAAAATATCTATGGCACTTTGCGGGTAGTCTAAAAATTGCAACAATATCGAATCCGCTCAAAAACCCACACGCATATTCGCAAACTCACTTATCTTAATCTAAACGCATCTTACAATCGCAGCCGCATTTAAAATAAACTTTGAACTCTGTAAAACTTTCATCCATTGTGTACTTGTGTCTGTATTGAAATCTTGTGATCCGTTTTGTTTTTTTTGTGAAGTTATTTTGAAGTGAAGTGCAGGACAGAAGATCTCCTCCTATTTCCAGCCTCCATAATACCAAAGGTAGGGGCAATTTTTTACTGAATTGACTGGTGTGGGTCTCCTGGCATCGCCTGGGAGCTGAGTCTTTCGTTCTGCCTCCTTCTCCGCCTTATTCGTACTTAAAATTCTAGCACGCAACAGCTCTCTCGTTTCAAATGAGAGTCGACAAAAACCGCGCTACAGCTGCACCACTTATTATATTTGAATCGTTTGTTTTTTATCACTTTACACGGTCCTTAGATATTTCTCGTACTAGTTCCTCGCCGAGCAATCTTTTTAAACAAACAAAGACCTCGATGAATGAACTTAAAATATGTTTGAATTATTCTTATTCATATTCGTTTTGAAATTGAATCCGTGGATATTTTTCGTAACGCCCAAAACATGAAGATTGTTATTCAAAGTCTTTTATCTACGTAAATATTTATTTTGGAATTAACCGATGATTGATTAGCCTGCTATTAATCCGTCTGATTAAATTGTATTTACACATTAAACGATTTAAACAAAATATTTGAGTAAAAAATCTGTATTTACAAAGAGACAGACTGCAAACATTAGATTTTAATTAAATTTAGATCCGTATATTGTTTTAGGCATACTTTATTATTATTTTGAAATATACCAAAATATAATATACCTAATATTCACCGTGTAACAAAACTCGATGTACAAGCGGAAAACAGTGAATCTACGTAATATTTGGAGTCGATTTTGTATTATTTTTTGAAGTGAAAACTTCTTAGAATCGTTGGGAGTGATTTGAAATTTACGAAACGAAAAAGCGACTAAAAAAGAGACACACATATAGATCTATGGGATTTAGCCTGCGAGAGAATGAGATAGAGCACAGTTTCCGCCGGCTGACAGTAGTTCCATCTACCTCATCAGATACATCTACCAGTTGATCGCCGGCACCCCTTATACTTTTATATAATGTGGAGGTCCTAGGCTATAAAACAGAATTTGTTCTATTCATGTATCTGAAGAGGTAGATTCGACTCCCCAAAATTTTGTAGCAAAACCGAGGGAGAAGGCGCCTTGACGCGGTATTTCACAGATATATTGATAAAAATCGAAACAAAAACTTCTGTCTCATACTTTAGTTATCATAAACCGCTCTTGTCACTTGTAGAAATTGGAAGACATGGATCATGAATAATAAAATGAAAAAAAAATTATAAACTGGGTACCAATATTTATAATAAATAAATCCTATAATTATCCCACTCCTCCCTGATACTGCATTTATCTCATTCTCTCTCAGCTTAGTTTTATAAAGGTTTCACTTCTACCTGGTGTGAACTGCACACATGTTTTTTTTTTACTTGACTCGCAGTTTTCGGGAAAATTGAAAACGAAGTTGATTTTTAAAATAAATTTTTACAGTTTGTTATAAAATATATAATTTATTTAGACAAATAAAAACTATGAAATTTAAATTTTAAAACTACATATCCATAAATAAAACAAAATCAAAATCCGCATTTGTGCAATTTTTCTTAATCTGCGGTAGGTACCTAGTAGGTAGGTACGTACATGGGTCAGTTCACATCACATTATTTATTTTTTGCCTTAAGACACGAATGCATTTATTTGTTAAGGTAGGTATACATTTTCTTAGATATTATCTATTCATCTACTGCATAATTGTTACATTATTAACATGATCATAACAGGTTTAAGAAACAAGATTTCAAAAACTGCCTCGTTTATTTTGATTCACATTAAAATAACTTTGAACGTCGATATTGATTAAACGTAATATTTTCTGACTTTGTGCATTTCAGTAAACGAAAGATAAAATAAACAAGTTTATGTTTATATTGACAGCAGGTAAAATTTTTAATAAAAGCGAGCCTTCCGTGGGTACTTGAGAACGGGTCGTTTATTATACGAAGCAATATACATGGTATAATAAAAGTTGATGTAAAAGTGGGAAACCAGTGAATCTACATAATATTGAGTCGATTTTGAAGAGTAAAATTTTTTGATTTGTCCTTTAGTTTTCGAGAAAATTGAGCACAAAGTTTATTTTTTTTGCGATAAGTTTTTGCAAATCGTTATCAAATATCATGCATTTTGTCAAGTTAATACTATCCATAAATAAAAAACAAATTTTCAGATAAATTTGTGCATTTTCACTTAATCTGCGGTAGGTACTAAAAGAAAGCTTTTATCGTCACGAGTAACAAAAATTTTTTTTTTCAAGCTCAGATTCAAAAGAACGTTACACTTTCGACTCCCAAATATGATGTGTAATTAACCAGTTTTCGGGTTGAAACAACAGGATTTTTTTGTTACACCATGTATTATGTTGGCGCAAATAAAAGTTTTTCGGTCGTCAATAATTTGTGTCACATGAAACTTTGGAGGATTAACTAAAATATCATGGAAAAATGCGTTTCTCCCAAAGTAGAATCTGTTTTATTAGTAAATGCATGAGATGAACTTGGAAAAAAAAGGATTTCAGGAATTTCAAGGGTTTGCGGCATGCGTATGTTTGAGATATTTTTTTCAATATTTTTTTAAAGTTTATTTGGGAAAGTGATTACAAGTATACATCATAAAGCCAATAACGATCCCTAAAGAAATATAATAATATCACATATCAGAGTAACAAATATCAAAGTACAAAACAAAATCCAACAAACATGTAGAAGAAAATTTTAGAGATTAATATCAAAGCCAATATAATTATTCCAACAAAACTTAAACAATTTGACAATCAGGGGAGAGACGGGCAAACTTGGAAGGGTGTGTGGAGTGTGGTAGGTGTTTATACTGTGTAAGAAGAGAGGGAGTGATAACGTCAAATAACGAGCCCTAACAGAAATATAAAATTTTATATATTACCCGTAATGTACAAAATATTTTTTTACGAGCAGTTGGACACATCAAAAGTAAAACTAAATTCCACTGATGGACATTAACTATGATTTCCTGCATAGCGAAACTAAACTGATAAAGTTAGTCGACAGAAGAATAATGTTTGATCTGCTCTTTCTTTTAGAAATATTGCATGGTCTTATTGATTGTCCTGGGTTGTTAGGACTGATAAATTTACGTGTCCCCAACAGAAACACCAGGCTACAATCATTGTTTAATGTTGCCAAATTAAACTCGAACCAAAAAAATATTATTTATTCAACCGGCTACATAATATTATATAATAAGTAATAAGTAGGTATAGCACAAAACTAGATTTTTTTAGCATGTCGTTGTCATGTTTTTGTCTTGCTTGCTTGTCGGACCCGATGCATATAATTTAATGTACTTTTTCTTACTTACTAATTTATGAACAATTTTTTTTTAAATCCCATTTTTTGTTTTTGTATTTTATATATTTGTTTTTAGTAATTTCTTTTATTATCTGTATAACATATATATTATTGTTATGTTTTCTTTATTATTGATATTTATGTTATTGTATACTTTGTTAATCTTATTTTTCTTATTATTGTAAAGGGTACAGTGTACCGTGCATATAAAATAAAAAAAATAACACAATAGTACCTGAAAGTCATGGTTACTATTTAAAAATATGTATTATTTATGTTGGATATTCAAAATGCAATATCAGTTTAAGTATTTACTTATACTTAAAGATTAAAAAAAACAACTTCATAAATTTACATAAAGTATCGTAAAACATACGCCATAAGTGTGATGCGCAGGAACTTTGTTGGAAAATACTATTAGCGAGTTGTTTATAACATATCTAGAACGATTTATTTTTAAAAATGGCATAATTTGAATAAATAACTAAAGAATACTCACCACAATCTTCAAAAATCACTCTTCCATTAGCCGCTATTATCGTCACGAGAAACAAAAACAACATTTTCGCCATTTTTCATGAATAATTATAAAATATTATTATTTATTTCAAAGGTCACCAAAATACGCCAATCAAGACACCTGTAAAAACCAAAACCTCAATTATCACAATAATTATGATTAATTTATGTAGGAACTCTGGCTTTTCCAAAATCAACGTAATATTGCACAATATCGAGTAGTCTTATGGTATATAATTAATAAGCATTCAATAAAGGTTCGTATCTAATAGATAGGAAGATAGAATCTTCTCCGATTAGATACATTATCACAAAACAGATTTAAAGTGGGAATTATTGTAATATACTAATATATATATATATAAATGTAATATTCTCTGAATATTATGAAAGAAATTAATGATGACGATAGATGAACAACACTGTATGAAACATTTTTCTCCAATGAGAAAATAACTTTAGAACAACAATATTATTTTCAGTTTTCTTAAGCCTCTTTCTTTAGGTGGGATAGGCATAATGAGCAATTTGACAATTTTTTTTATTTTACAAAATACGCTATAAATAGCGTTAATACTTAGTTAAAACTTAGTTTACTTACTAAACTATCATGTTCAAGGAATGATTTTCGTGGTACAGCAAGCAATAGTTGTATATCATCTACAAGCTATTCAGTAAAACCCAATCTATGAATAATATAATTGGAGTTTTTTTTGTTGAATCATCATTACGACATCTCTAGTATGATTATTTGACAAATCATTCCTATTTGACAAGTTTAGTATCTGCATCGAGGAAATAAATAATATCTACAGAAATCTATAATTAACTTTTTTTTTTAAACATGGCTACCAACATTATGAAAATACATTGAATTTTGTATTCATTTCCAGCTAAAAGAAATAATAAGTTGTCGAAGTTCATCCTAAAAGTCATACTTCAATAGATAACGTGATTAATTTAATTGATTTCAATAATTTTCGTAGTAAGTATTGAGTGATTGTATCATTTGTTATCAGCGTAGTATTAGTGAATGTCATTTTTATGCGATTCAATACAATTACATAAGCACGTATTATCACATAACAAAAACAATGCATTTTGTTATGTACGTATAGCAGTAGTAGTAGGTATTACTTACTCATGGATGTTCATTTTAGAACACAATTCGATTCAATTCATTGTAATTTAAAACTTATTTCATTGTAAACTATTATATATCTAGTCATCGAACTATTAAATTTCGTCGATGTACCTAGTAGCAATATTTTCCTTGTATACTTACCTACCTACCTTTCAGGATCTTAACGTTATTAGAATTAGACAGTATCATCATCATCATATCAGCCCGTGAAGGTCCACTGCTGGACATGGGCCTCCCTCAGCCGCCTCCACTCCTTCCGATGCTGCGCCTTCCCCGCCCACATCGTCCGCCCATCTCATCGGTGGTCGTCCTTGAGCCCTCGGGTTTCTCGGTCTCCACACGTCGTCCATAATTATGGCTTTTACTACCAGCCCATTTCCACTACTACCAAGCAATTCGTTCAACAACGAGGCAGACCTTTGTCTGGCATCGGATCCAATCGTTCTTTTTCTGTCTCTTAATGTTATTCCAACAATTTGGTCCATGGAGCGAATTATGCTCACGGAGCATGCTCCTCTGTGCTATTTGCAACTTATGGAAGGATTACTTGGTCAGAGTCGTTATTAGAATTCTCTAACAATGAATCTGACCAAGTAATCAATTCATTCGCCATCAATTTAAAAAAAAATAGTTAAGAGAAGATAAAAAATCTCAGATCGTTTCATTATTTTTTTTTAAAAAATATATTGATAAACAAATAACCAAAATAAAAGATGGGTGGGTGTGGGTGGGTGTGTCAGGGTGAGTGGACGTGTGAGAGTATGGAACCCAAAAGATTAATTTTTTAGTGTATTTCGAACTTCATACTAGGTACATTAATGAAGGAATCTGCAAAGGAATGCAGATTTTCCTTTCTAAAACGTGTGTACAGCTCCTTCTTAAAGGATTAAGAGCATTATCCACCAAGTGACTCGCGGCCGCTTTCCATACAAACGTATTCCTCGATTTTCTCCCTGGAATTTAACATTGAAGCAATGATTTTTTCACACATTTTAGATATCGACCAGATGCGTGTTTGCATCGTGTTCTTTTTTTGATATTCTATTTGTTATAGGAGATAAATAAATGATTAAAAAAATAAGACGAATTTGGGCGATATTTAAAATGTGTGAAAATATCATTGCTCTAATCTCTGATCTTGAAAATGTATGTGTGACGAAATTAAAATTAATAACCTTCAGTAAGTTATTTGCTATAGTACCTACCTATATACAAATTTCCTAAAGTAATACAATTTATTTTAAGAGTGTAATGATGTAATTTCATCATTATTGCATCCCTTGCAAAGACATAGTGCCAATTTTATTAATTAATACTAACTTATTTAAATAATGGGTTAATGTCATATTTTCAGTAAACCAAACAATAAAATCCCAAACTAAAACATTGCATCAGTTGAAAGGCCCAAGTAATAAAAAACGAAAATTACAATCAACCTTTCTCAACATATTTATTTTTGTTAATAAAAAATAACAACATCGTAAAAATAAAAATATATATATATGAACTAAATATAATAACTCCTGTGGCGCAAATCTATATTCAATCAACACAACTTCAAGAACATAATATAAAATGTTTGTAGGTATGGATTTTTTTTTTTTTTTTAGAAACTGTTTGATAAATAATAGTCAAGCTAATATTCTTATTTTACAATTTGTTTACATCACCACTGTTTACACAATTAAAAAAATTTAATAATATATCTGTCAACCACTTTTAGAACCGATTTCGGCGTTTACAAATACTAACATCACTAAACTATTTAACTTAGAGAATTCTTGCAGGAACTTCGAAGCAGAGGATGTCTTTTTCCATTCTCCGATAGAGACCAGTGGACTATAACGGAGACACGAGGGTAGTAATCGTGGATGGGGAAGGAGTTCTTGTAAGTGTACTCCTCGCCTGCCTTCAGGGGGCACGGGGCGGCAACTGTACCGTTCTCCTTGAAGATCTTGTCGCAGGCTGATATACCATCCACCCCCACGAAGGGGAGAGGAAGACCTAGGACCTCGGCGTACACGTTGGTCTGCAGGTTTGTAATATCTTTTGCTGAAAAAAAAATTACATTTATTATTACATTTATTTATTTGCATTGCAGACGTCCTGATAAAAGTATCGGAACACCGAATGATTTATTAGGTAACTAAGAATAATTCATTTGTTGAAAAAAAAACCGTTCTTTATTAGGAATTCCTGTAGCCCTTTTTTTAACAGGAAGATAACCAAATTGTTCTTATACAAGATAAATAATTCTTATAGAACATTAGTAATTATTTGTTTGTACGAAAAAGACGTTTTTTTTTTCAGTGTACACAAAACATTTATAACAATAACATGCATGTATAATTCATATAATGTATATTGTATACAGTTGACATCTAAAGAGAGACGAGAAATTCGGAAGGGAATATGGATATCTTGGCGTTTACAGGATCTATGACCTGTCATTGGCTGGGTTAAGTGGCTTCCCTGAATAACTTACTGAAAAAGGTACACTAGTTTACATAGTTTAATTTTTTGTTTAAAAAAAAAAATGGGGCTTCTATCTTACTCGCGCATTAAACTCAAATAAAACTCAAGATGACGCTGACGTAAGTAAATTTCCACGAAACAATTATAATTCCCATTGATCTATAATAATGACTTGTTTGCTACCAATTGTAACCTTTAATAAAACTTATTATTGTAATAAATATGATAATTTTATATATAATATAAACACATGAACACGTGTATAGAGTATTTATATATAGTACCTAACTATATACTTTATAAAACTTTTGATTTAATAATAAGCATTCAACTTCTCCGATTAGATACATTATCACAAAACAGATTTAAAGTGGGAATTATTGTAATATACTAATATATATATATATATAAATGTAATATTCTCTGAATATTATGAAAGAAATTAATGATGACGATAGATGAACAACACTGTATGAAACATTTTTCTCCAATGAGAAAATAACTTTAGAACAACAATATTATATTTTCAGTTTTCTTAAGCCTCTTTCTTTAGGTGGGATAGGCATAATGAGCAATTTGACAATTTTTTTTATTTTACAAAATACGCTATAAATAGCGTTAATACTTAGTTAAAACTTAGTTTACTTACTAAACTATCATGTTCAAGGAATGATTTTCGTGGTACAGCAAGCAATAGTTGTATATCATCTACAAGCTATTCAGTAAAACCCAATCTATGAATAATATAATTGGAGTTTTTTTGTTGAATCATCATTACGACATCTCTAGTATGATTATTTGACAAATCATTCCTATTTGACAAGTTTAGTATCTGCATCGAGGAAATAAATAATATCTACAGAAATCTATAATTAACTTTTTTTTTTTAAACATGGCTACCAACATTATGAAAATACATTGAATTTTGTATTCATTTCCAGCTAAAAGAAATAATAAGTTGTCGAAGTTCATCCTAAAGTCATACTTCAATAGATAACGTGATTAATTTAATTGATTTCAATAATTTTCGTAGTAAGTATTGAGTGATTGTATCATTTGTTATCAGCGTAGTATTAGTGAATGTCATTTTTATGCGATTCAATACAATTACATAAGCACGTATTATCACATAAACAAAAACAATGCATTTTGTTATGTACGTATAGCAGTAGTAGTAGGTATTACTTACTCATGGATGTTCATTTTAGAACACAATTCGATTCAATTCATTGTAATTTAAAACTTATTTCATTGTAAACTATTATATCTAGTCATCGAACTATTAAATTTCGTCGATGTACCTAGTAGCAATATTTTCCTTGTATACTTACCTACCTACCTTTCAGGATCTTAACGTTATTAGAATTAGACAGTATCATCATCATCATATCAGCCCGTGAAGGTCCACTGCTGGACATGGGCCTCCCTCAGCCGCCTCCACTCCTTCCGATGCTGCGCTTCCCCCGCCCACATCGTCCGCCCATCTCATCGGTGGTCGTCCTTGAGCCCTCGGGTTTCTCGGTCTCCACACGTCGTCCATAATTATGGCTTTACTACCAGCCCATTTCCACTACTACCAAGCAATTCGTTCAACAACGAGGCAGACCTTTGTCTGGCATCGGATCCAATCGTTCTTTTTCTGTCTCTTAATGTTATTCCAACAATTTGGTCCATGGAGCGAATTATGCTCACGGAGCATGCTCCTCTGTGCTATTTGCAACTTATGGAAGGATTACTTGGTCAGAGTCGTTATTAGAATTCTCTAACAATGAATCTGACCAAGTAATCAATTCATTCGCCATCAATTTAAAAAAAAATAGTTAAGAGAAGATAAAAAATCTCAGATCGTTTCATTATTTTTTTTTAAAAAATATATTGATAAACAAATAACCAAAAATAAAAGATGGGTGGGTGTGGGTGGGTGTGTCAGGGTGAGTGGACGTGTGAGAGTATGGAACCCAAAAGATTAATTTTTTAGTGTATTTCGAACTTCATACTAGGTACATTAATGAAGGAATCTGCAAAGGAATGCAGATTTTCCTTTCTAAAACGTGTGTACAGCTCCTTCTTAAAGGATTAAGAGCATTATCCACCAGTGACTCGCGGCCGCTTTCCCATACAAACGTATTCCTCGATTTTCTCCCTGGAATTTAACATTGAAGCAATGATTTTTTCACACATTTTAGATATCGACCAGATGCGTGTTTGCATCGTGTTCTTTTTTTTTTTGATATTCTATTTGTTATAGGAGATAAATAAATGATTAAAAAAATAAGACGAATTTGGGCGATATTTAAAATGTGTGAAAATATCATTGCTCTAATCTCTGATCTTGAAAATGTATGTGTGACGAAATTAAAATTAATAACCTTCAGTAAGTTATTTGCTATAGTACCTACCTATATACAAATTTCACTAAAGTAATACAATTTATTTTAAGAGTGTAATGATGTAATTTCATCATTATTGCATCCCTTGCAAAGACATAGTGCCAATTTATTAATTAATACTAACTTATTTAAATAATGGGGTTAATGTCATATTTTCAGTAAACCAAACAATAAAATCCCAAACTAAAACATTGCATCAGTTGAAAGGCCCAAGTAATAAAAAACGAAAATTACAATCAACCTTTCTCAACATATTTATTTTTGTTAATAAAAAATAACAACATCGTAAAAATAAAAATATATATAATGAACTAAATATAATAACTCCTGTGGCGCAAATCTATATTCAATCAACACAACTTCAAGAACATAATATAAAATGTTTGTAGGTATGGGATTTTTTTTTTTTTTTAGAAACTGTTTGATAAATAATAGTCAAGCTAATATTCTTATTTTACAATTTGTTTACATCACCACTGTTTACACAATTAAAAAAATTTAATAATATATCTGTCAACCACTTTTAGAACCGATTTCGGCGTTTACAAATACTAACATCACTAAACTATTTAACTTAGAGAATTCTTGCAGGAACTTCGAAGCAGAGGATGTCTTTTCCATTCTCCGATAGAGACCAGTGGACTATAACGGAGACACGAGGGTAGTAATCGTGGATGGGGAAGGAGTTCTTGTAAGTGTACTCCTCGCCTGCCTTCAGGGGGCACGGGGCGGCAACTGTACCGTTCTCCTTGAAGATCTTGTCGCAGGCTGATATACCATCCACCCCCACGAGGGGAGAGGAAGACCTAGGACCTCGGCGTACACGTTGGTCTGCAGGTTTGTAATATCTTTTGCTGAAAAAAAAAATTACATTTATTATTACATTTATTTATTTGCATTGCAGACGTCCTGATAAAAAAGTATCGGAACACCGAATGATTTATTAGGTAACTAAGAATAATTCATTTGTTGAAAAAAAAACCGTTCTTTATTAGGAATTCCTGTAGCCCTTTTTTAACAGGAAGATAACCAAATTGTTCTTATACAAGATAAATAATTCTTATAGAACATTAGTAATTATTGATGTTTGTACGAAAAAGACGTTTTTTTTCAGTGTACACAAAACATTTATAACAATAACATGCATGTATAATTCATATAATGTATATTGTATACAGTTGACATCTAAAGAGAGACGAGAAATTCGGAAGGGAATATGGATATCTTGGCGTTTACAGGATCTATGACCTGTCATTGGCTGGGTTAAGTGGCTTCCCTGAATAACTTACTGAAAAAGGTACACTAGTTTACATAGTTTAATTTTTTGTTTAAAAAAAAAATGGGGCTTCTATCTTACTCGCGCATTAAACTCAAATAAAACTCAAGATGACGCTGACGTAAGTAAATTTCCACGAAACAATTATAATTCCCATTGATCTATAATAATGACTTGTTTGCTACCAATTGTAACCTTTAATAAAACTTATTATTGTAATAAATATGATAATTTTTATATATAATATTAACACATGAACACGTGTATAGAGTATTTATATAGTACCTAACTATATACTTTATAAAACTTTTGATTTAATGACGTTTACGTTTTAATTCATGAGTGTCCGCCTCGTAGCATAGTGGTAGCGCATTTGGCTACCGTGCATGAGGTCGCAGGTTCGATTCCCGTAGGGGGTCAACATGAAATACTTATTTACGTGTGATTTTCAAATTAATATTTCATGTACGATACCTTGGACTGGTTCTGAATCGTGAGATGTGATGATCAAGATACATGCACCATTGGATGTGAATAAGGGAAAGTAGTAATTACTAAATAAAGATTATGTATGTATGTTTTTCGAGAAATAGTAAAATCACGTTTGCAAATGATATTAAATTATAAAATGTTCAATGAAAATAACAATCAATTTAATAAAAAAAATTTTTAAGCTCACTCAATCTCGATTATCAATTCTCATTTAGAAAAGAATTCCACGGTAAATTAATTTTCAGAATATGGCTCTGATTTTAGTTTCTGCATAAAATTTCGGATTGTTTTAATGAATTTATCCAATCGTAATGTTTATATCTAAGTTATAAGATTTAAAAAAATATTTAATCCTTGATTTAAAAACATAACATTTTATTGAAAATCGTCATCACCCTTTTTACTATTATGAAAATTATGTTCTCAAATAACTTATATTGTACAGGTACGCGAATAGATTAAATAAAAAGTATTTTTTGCATAAAGGTAAAACAAATTATAGAGATTCATCTGCCTTTTCTAACCCACTGACGAATTTATAATTTATCGAAAAAGAATTCTATAATTATTCTTTAATTTTGCAGGAAAGTCATACACACATACCTATTGTACTTATAATATTATGGCCCTCTTTGAATCATACTTTTGTGTATCAGTGGATAGGTAAAAAGTGATTAAAATCTATGGGTGCGTTCAATAAATATGACGCCGTTAATTAGATACAGTAGCTTGTTTTCTCATGCTTGATTGATCGGTTTTTCATTAATTATATTATCAGAGAAATTATCTATTAATGATCTTAATTTGAATGATATAATTAAAAAAGATACCGGATGATGTCACCGCTGAGAGAAAAGTTTTTAAAATGAGTTTTTTAAAATATAAATAATTCTTCTAAGTGCTGTTCTGTCCGTGCAAAAGTCATTCTTTTTATTAATGTGCAAAGTACGCTGAGCAAAGGTTAAAGGCAATAAATTTCACAGGGAATAATAAAGTATTTTGCGTAGGTAGTATAATTTATAAATTGTATAGAATTATAAAAGATATTTTTTATCCCCTATCTAAGTTCCCTGGTGTATAAACTTAATGAATAAATTAACATAACACCTACATTAATAGGACGATCCTTCACTATAATCGTACTTATGTACGTAATATGTGAATGTACAAACGCACTTGTCATGATAACTTATTCTTCAAAACACCTACGGAATTTCCCTATGTTTGATTTCACTAGAAAAACACAGCCGAATTGTTTTTGCATTAATTTATTACACAAATATCTACCTATAACCTATATAATATTTTGTATCTATGCATAAGGGTGAGTTTATTGCTTAGAGGAACTTCATTTCAACCTACTCAATATTCTTTAGTATAATTATTGAAATATTGTTTCATAAACTCAAAATTACTTATTATAAGCTGTCTGGGTTAAAATCCCGAAAAGTAAGCCCCAATGGTTATGGACTAAGCAAGAATTTTGTAAAGAATAATCCTCGTTCCTTTTTCCGCTACTTATCCTCCATTCGGTATAGAAATCGAAAATCATAGAAGAGAAAATTTTCTAAAGATAATTGACAAGGAGTTAATTTCAAAACGAGTGTTGAGTTTGTAGATTCGGGAAAACGATTTTTGGTCTTTTACGTTGATTGTGTTGGCTTACGTTGGCAGTTGTATAAAATTAATTTTCTGTAAAATCTCAACTAATAAAGTAATAATTATGTGATAACCAACCGATTCTGAAATCAGATAAACATGTCTGAAGATCGTTTTATTATTTTCTAAATATAGTTTCCAATCGGCATTATGATAACCTATAGAGGTAATAATTGGTTTTCCACTTTACTATCTTTTCCCTAACTGTCAGTGATAAGATTCAAAAATAAAATGATTTATGATAAACACGTTTTTTCATTTTAATATTTGAACCCGTCCTATTTTTATATTAAATTCGTCATACAGTTTACCTTCTGTCAATAATTATGAAATACGTAGTAAAAACACAGTACATCCTAACAATAACAACAGCATAAAGTATTATGTTGTAAGGTGAACAAGTTAGTGCTTTCTTTTAGTGAACGGGCTTGAAATTTTATCTAATCATTTCTGAATTTACAAATGTATAGGTGAATTTATAAAGTTGTAATATCACTGTATTGGTAATCTAATTTACCGGTTTGTTTTATGAATCATGGTAGCCAATAAACTTATCGATCAAATTAAAATCACGTTTATGTTGTTTTTCCCACAAAGTTGGAAAAACTTCACCTTCACTTTTTTGGGCCAATGATTTTGTATCTACCGATTTGTGTTCAAATAAATAAATATATGTAGAGAACATAGTAAGCACAAGAAACTGTTTTTTTTTAAAACTTTGGTAATAATAAATATTCTTAGTAAGTTTATAAACCAATTTATTCATTGTATAATATTTTACTACCCTTTTAAAAATAGTTTATTAGTTATCCAAGAGATTGTGGTTATACGGATTAATTAAAATTAATTAATACCAAATGAACCATCATGATTCTCATTATTCATTATTCAAGTCAAGACAAATCGTTTGACTAGCCGGCTACACACGTAACGATATATCGTAGCGATTAATCTGTGCAAACCGATTTGCGCAGATTTATCGATCGTGTGTATAATAAATCGTTGCAGATTATCGTTCATCGGTGGCAGTTGCAATAAGCCCGCTACACACGTAACGATATATCGTAGCGATTAATCTGTGCAAACCGATTTGTGCAGATTTATCGATCGTGTGTATAAAACATCGTTGCAGATTATTGTTCATCGGTGGCAGTTGAAATTTCTATTAGATAAATCGTTGTCGATTGCGCTTGCGCAGTTTTATCGTCGCGTGTGGATGGCGATCGCTCAGATCTTTCATGAGGACTTATTGCTTCTCTCATTCCAGTATCTTGTTTTTGTATTAGGGGAGTAACTGAAGCCAGCAGATTTGAGTATGTCTCCTCATTCATCCTCAAATAATTATGCCAATCGGAGCGAATTTTAACTCATTAAATAAGTTGGTATGAGAAAATAGCTTCCTTTTCATGAGCCAGTCTTTACACCACACACTCCGCGCTTTTTTTTTCTTTAAACACATAACCAGGCTTAATATCGCAAGTGCGTCATTATCCTCCATCGTGGATGACATGTTTCTTGCGTGAGCTTCTGCGGTAGAACTTACCAACTTACTGACGATCGACGTCGATATTGGAGGCGTGTGGAGACACTAGGAACGTTCGATTTATCTGCACAGTCTGAAATCGCCACGATATAAATATCGTTACGTGTGTAGCCGACTTTTAGTAATAATTCCTAAATAACGGAAACTCTTTTTAAAAGGATTCCTGATAAATTATTAGGTAGGTACGCATATTATTTTTCTCCATATAGATTACAGAGAGTTGTTTACTTACCGGGTGTAAACTTCATGTTGACTACAGTGTTAGTCTTCTTGCGGAGTTTACACGGGGGCTTGTTACATGATGACACGTATATTCTGTCGCTTAGGTCTGCGAAATTTTGGCCTGAAATAAATAAAAAAGAGGCATGTACTAACAATTTTTTATTCATTAGCAAATTATCAAAAATAAAATGCAGAAATGCACAATACAAAACGAAACATTATAATATGGCCAGTACAAATAAAAAAATATCAAGTTAAACTCAATATTGCAACACTTCACTAAACATTATACACGGTGTAACACAACTCGACATACAAGCGGGAAATAAGTGAAACTACGTCATATTTGGTGTCGATTTTGTTGAATAAAATGTTTTGATTTGACCCATTTGATTGTGTACAAAGTTGATTTTTTTTCGATTAATTTGTACAATTTATTTGGTCAAATTAAGAATATCCATTAATAAAACAAAATAAAAAATTGCATATTAAAAAGAATTTGTGCAATTTTACTTAATCTGCGGTAAGTACTTTTACTAATGAAAGCTTTTATGAAAATATTTTTTTTTTCAAATTCAGATTAAAAAGTCATATTACACATTCGACTCCAAATATGATGTAGATTCACCAGTTTTCGGGTTGTAGGTACTACGAGTTTTGTTACTCCAGGTATACTTTCAATGGACCATAAATATTAATAATAATATAATATAATATATTTTTCTTTCTTTTTTATCTATTTTTGTTACTACCTGTGAAAACCTCTAATTATTGGTCTATTCTGTTTTCTTATGTTATTATAATGATTATTTGACTGTTGGTTTTCCTATAAATAAATAAATAAAATAAATAAATAAAATGAGAAATTTTACGGAAAGCTTCGGAAAAGATTTATTACTACTACTACTTTATCTTATCCGCACCCAATGGTGCATAGGGCATTGCATTGGTACACCAAGTGCAGTGTATCTTGATCATTTCATTACATGAAGGTAGGATGATCAGATGCTTCAGTACCAGTCCAAGGTATGACACATGAAATATGAATATGAAAATCACATGTAAATAAATAAAATATTTATTTTATTGTTTTTACGCCCATAGGGCTTTTACATAGACATTTTTAAATGATTACACAGTAGGTAGCTATTTATTACCGCCAGAGATCGCATCCAGACACTGTTCCCTAAAATGCCTTAGATTTGTGTTGAAAACATCAATATTGTTAGTATATTTGTTAGCCAGTGCGTGCATTCTTCGTATAGGTGAGTTCGTATATCATGTTAACCCCCTACGGGAATCGAACCCGCGACCTCATGCACGGTAGCCGAATGCGCTACCACTATGCTACGATGCGGACGATTTTTATTAACAAATTAATTATTTATAAAGATTTATAAACTAATTAATTAATTATCCTACCAAGACAAGTTGGCTTTTTTATGTTAAAATAATAAACACACGTTTTGTCTTGTTTTTTTTTTATGTATATAGGTACTGTTTTTCCCATTTCAGTTTTTCCCACTTTTTTTACCGCCTTGAATGAGATTGGGTTCTAAAGAACAAAGTAAGACATAGTTTTTTCACTAATTGATTGTAAACTGATATTTTTTTCTCTTGTATTGTGTCCGCGTTGTGATTGATTTGTCATTCTTTTTCCAGAATTCACAGGAAACCATTGTAAGATTGCATTGTTGAATACTAACTGTTTATTAAACACTATTTGTAATTCGTTTAACTTAAGCTTCACTTTCGTACATCTATTTTTTAAATTTAGACAGGGAGCTACGTAATTATAAACTAACATAAGATAAAGATTGTTGAAATATTCACAATGTATTGGAAAATAATCTATTAACATAAATATATTCGGTTCTTAAGTGTGAATTTCCTAAATTCATTCATATGAAAAATCCAATGTTGAATCACTGAACAAATAGAAAAGATTGGCATTGAAAATCTTAAAACAATCCTAAGATGGACACAATGTACCTAATCCAAATTAGTTTTTCTTTGACATTGAAGTCGCTAAAATAGCGCCGTTAGATAAAAAGATGGCGACATTCCGAACTATACAAACTAAACTCATTTTCAATAAGCAAGGCGACACGCAAAATGAATACGAAAACACAAATAATTAATCTTTGTGATTGACAGGGGATTAAGATTGTCTAGAAAAAAGAAAAATGTTTAAAAATAAAGATGGTTGACCTAAATACATTCTATTTTGTGTTTGTTGTATTTATTTATGTAGTTATATTATTTTTTATGATATGATATGAAGGTCGAATGTATTAAATATTAATAATTTATTATTCTTTTACTTATTATTGAAATTGAAAGTCAACAATCACAACTGTCCGCCCGTGTTCTAGTGGTTACTACCATCGCGGTCACGGGATCGATTCCCGACGAGATCAATATAAAATATAAAAAAATCATGTGCAACCATGGACTGGCTCGGAAGCGTAAGACTGATCATCATGCCTTCATGTAATACATTATCAATATAAAATGCACTTGGTGAACCAATGCAGTGCCCTTGCACTTGCACCACTTAGATGCGGGTAAGCAAAAGTTAAATTATGATTAGGTACTATATTACCTACTATAGGTATACTATAGGTTACTGTGTGATACCTTGGACTGATTCTGAAGCGTAAGAAGTGCCTTATGATCAAGAGACACTGCACTTAGTGTACCGATGCAGTGCCCTATGCACTATTGGGAGCAGATAAGGGACAGTAGTAGTAATAGTAGTAGTAATCATAATTTATAAATTTGGGTAATGGGTACCTATTATCTTACAATGTGTGGGAAAATTATTATTACAAGCACGTTTTATTTATTTAAATTAATGTGGCAGAAAAGTAGGTAGGTACCCATGTAATAAAATATTTATTTTATTGTATTTCTTATTACAAATTTATTAGGTACCTACCTACAAAGAAGATTTGATCAATATTATCTATTATGGCTGTCAACAACGCGCTTAATTTGCCTCTATACAATCACGTAATTACGAAGGTAATCTCTATTGATCTCCGCGATTTGCGATAAGATTCTGGAACGTTCCAAATTGATTTTAAATTTTCTCGAAAACTATGGGTCAAATAAAATTAAAAAATTCTACAAAATCGACTCCAAATGTAGATTTACCGGTTTCCCGCTTGTACGTCGAGTTTTGTTATACGGTGTATAATATGTAAGTAATTATTACCAAACATACTATGTTGAGAAATTGTTTCCGTAATAATATATTCCCATGGGTCAGGGAATAAAAACTGAATATTCTAATATGTCTTTGATTATAAACATTAAATTTATGAGAGCAATCAATTTTAAAGGAGCGTTATGTGCATTTTAAATATTAGTTAAACAGGAATGTTCTCATGCACATTGCACATGCGGTAATATGTTATAATTATTGACTCAGCAAGGGATAAATATACCTAAATATGCTCGGTAGGGCCTTACCTACATCTAATAAAAGATGATTGCCAAAAAAAAAATGCTTTGCAATCTTCTCAACAGATGACACCAGCATAGAACAATTCTGTAAAGCGGAATAACGAAGACGATTTCAATAATATATATATAGTATGGTAGTTCCAAAATTTGTCATATATGGTTATCAGATGATGGGCGGAATGAGGAATTTTTTAGTAGGTCAAGTGGCCACTTAACCCAGCCAATGACAGGTCATAAGCCCTGTAAACGTCTAGATAACCCACATTCGTTTCCAGAATTTCTCTGTCTCTGTTGGGATATCAATAATATCTGATAAATATACCATTCTTTATGTGGTATTGAAAACTAATAAAATTGTGAATTTATCTCAGAGATTTCGTAATGTTATTTTTCGCAAGTTATCAGAATATGAGAAAAATCACGCTTTCAATATTTAAGCTATAAATTGGCAACCAAAAATGATGTAATGTGGTCAGGTACAATGACATGATATACCCATCTAAGTGAGACCTAATACGTAGTTCTATCTCTAAATAATCCAATAAAACCTCTTTCACTAAAAACAGCTAAATATGTTTCCAGAATGTAAAGTACTCATTATAACAAGTTATTTTCATTTATTCTTATTGTAAACTTGATTTAAATTTGGCAAATCCAGTTGGACGGGTTTGTAATGTCACTACGTTTCGATATTCTAGGAAATTGTGTTATTATGTAATCACAAATATTTCATTAAAATAATGTAAACTCGATAAACATACCAAGAGGTTTCAAATAAAATCGGTAGGCATAACGTAAAGTCTTCTTTAATTTTAGTTTTCATTAATTTAAAAAAAAGATAATAATAAAAATGCTAGAAGCTCCTCGAAGCTCCTACCATATTTATTTTATTTAACCACCTCAACAGGCCAAGAGGCCCAATTACAGAGGGAAAACATCACAAACACCCAGGCTTGAGAAAAATAACTTGTCTTATTTTTGTGTTCTCACCGGCAATCGAACCCGGAACCTCCGTATCGTGAGTTCAGCGTCTTAGCCATTACGCAATGGAGGCCGCCATGGATGGGTAATGTCTAATCTTCGGTCGACAATTTAATGTGAATTCTTTTAAATTTTATCTAGAATATTACTACTACTACTTTCCCTTATCCGCACCCACTGGTGCATAGGGCACAGCATTGTATCTTAATCAATTTATTTCATGAACGTAAGATGATCAGTCTACCTTGGACTGGCACTGAAGCGTAAGACTGATCATCCTACCTTCATATAATTAAATGATCAAGATACCCTGCACTTGGTGTACCAATGCAGTGCCCTATGCACCATTGGGTGAGGATAAGGGAAAGTAGTAGTAGATACTTATGTACCTATATGTACTTCTATGAAACTTGTTATATTATTTAGTAAAAATGATAGTAGTGTACATCAGTGATACCTGCCGAAAAAATAAATCTCGGTGATGTCTGCGGAAAAAATAATCTCCATCGGTTCTTAAGAGTAGGTACCTACTTACAATCATCCCATACTTTTTGCACTCCAGAAAACTCCAGATTCGAAAAATTACTTTAAAAATGGAAACTTATTTAATCCTCAACGTCTATTCTGCGTCGGTATTTATTAGTACCAGAAGTTTAACATTTTATTGAAATTGTTTCGGTTGTTTTTTCCGATCGGTTCTTAAGAGTAGGTACCTACTTACAATCATGCCATATTTTTTGCACATTGGTAACTCTGAATTTTAGCCTCAATTTATTTATTGTGACAGTTCGAAAAGTGACAGTTCGAAAAGTTTTAACAATAATATAGTATTTTTCATTACTGGGGTAAGACATTTTAAAGATTTTATTTTAAGGGGCAATAAATATAGATTTCTTCCATCAGTCCTTCCAGATTCTACTACAGAGGCTACTACTACGGGTGGCTCTGTGGGCCTCCGTAAATTAGGTGTCTGTTTGTTGGGACCATGTATTAATTAATCAATGGTTGAGACTTTTAGCCAATCAACTAAAGGTGTAACAACCAAAAATCGAGGCGCGGAAGCGCCGAAAAGCCCCGCAGGGCTAGCATTAAATATAAATCAAAAATATCTGCTAGTTTATATAAATATATGTTAGGTTTCATGACACTGAACACTAAAGCAAGGATATCTACTTACAGCGGAATGACAAGTCATCAATATGAGAGTCATGTGTAAAGCTGAGGAGGAAGTTAAGATGCAGTCACACATACAAAATACATAATTCCAGTACACGAAGAATATTGCATTCGTTTAACTCACTAATAATAATATTATCGCGTTCGTATGCACATTAAAAAAATTATAAAAAATAAACTCGTCTTCACTCATGTTAGTGAGATTTTTTTATTTTACTGAAAAAAATAGGCTGTGATATTTGAAAAAATATATTCGTAAGCTGATTTTATATGGGACAAAAAACTGCACAGTTTCTTGTTCAGAAAACTGTGCAGTATGTCAAAAACACGCTAAATAGGTTATTTTAATAATTTCGTGTGTGCAAACATACGATAATAACTTACGATCGCGCTTAAAAATATACATATTTATTTAGCGTCCCTTTCGAGAGACTGAACAGCTTTCTGAACAAGAAACTGTACAGTTACGGTTCCGTGTAAAGTGCCCTTAAGTCCAAGAATGATTAATTTATGGAATCAATGGGTAAATAGATCTTGCCTTCGTTACATTAAATCAGAACCTTTATAAAATCCTTCACCTCAAGATCTACATACAATTACCCACCATTAGTCGGTTCTGATTATAAACAAACTGGGTATTATGAATAATAAACTTGCTGACCTACAGAACCTGTAAGATAATCCAATTTAAAGTGCATTTTATAAATATAAAGCGATTAGATTGCATGCAAAGAATGCATCGATGCGCTTCAAGAAACCAAGGAGATAATGGTGGATTTCTATATCTTAAGTCCACTTTATAACCGGATAGAAAACTGCACAGTTTCTTATTATAACATGTTTTTAAAAAAATTGTTGAAAATTTTTCAAATTTGAAAAAAAATAAGTTATGTCTTCTCATTTATCAAAATTCATAATAGAGCACTCGCACCTAATCTGAAAAATTTTATATTTTGAGTTTTAGCTGTGTTTTTCTGGGAGTGCGATGAAATGTGCGTGTGAAAAGTATAAAGGTAGATACATACAAACAATAAGTATATACACTCGTAGTTACATATTAATTACCTGCTCAGTACCTTCATTATTATTATGGATGTATGTATACCATGTAGGTACACACAATGTATGAAATATACAAGCAACGGTTATTCGTAAGCGACCTACTTTCTTTCATACTTTCTGTCATCTGGCAGATTGATTAAATAATTATGTAGTGTATACTAAATGTATGCTATATATTATTGTTTATACACCGTTTCCCACGATGAGACCGCGAAACTCCAGAGGGTGATTATTCATGATATTCTGAGAAAAAAAATCTTAACAAAGTTTTTCAAAAAACTCAATTCTAATTTCTTAAAAAAATGATTAAAATATGTATAAAAATTCACGCGTGTAATACCGTCCATTTTTGAACTGGCTAACACCACGTGACCTGCACCAATTTCAGATATGAAATTCGAATTTTGAATGTCCGCACAAGGCAAGGCGTTCGGTGACCAGAGCGGACCCCCACTCCTCCCCGCCCACCGCCACCCCGCCACCGCTAGCATTTCAAACAGAAGCCAGTATTACATAGTCGCTTTTTATTAATACTTTTTTAAAATTAATTATTAAAAATGCCCGGATCAAAAAACTTTATAAGGATTTTTTTCTCAGAATACCATGAACAATCACCCTCCGGAGTTTCGCGGTCTCATCGTGGGACACGGTGTATACATTTAATTTCACGTGGTAATATAAGTATTTCATACAGTAATTCCAATTTGTTATTTTGCAGTTCAAGGAATAACCATATTTTTTCATCTTTCCTAATGAGGAAAGATGAAAAAATATGGTTAAAATATACTCCACGAGGAATGCCTCGTGGAGTTAGAAAACGATAGGAAAATTAGTATCGTTTCATTTCCATACATAAAAAAGGAAGGTAAATAACAAGAATGAGAATGAGAATTTTCCTCCCAAAAACAATGTTTTCCACCTATTACTATTACTGCTTTCCCTTATCCGCACCCAATGGTGCATAGGGCACTGCATCGTTACACCAAGTGCAGTGTATACTGATCATTTTATTACATAAAGGTAAGATGATCAGTCATACGCTTCAGCACCAGTCCAAGGTATCAAACATGAAATATTAATATGAATTTTGAACACATGGAAATAAATATTTCCACTTAGTTTCCTATAAATAAATGATTTTACGTAATATGTACATAACTCTCAATTACTTTTAAGTGCATAGTTTCAATGAAATTAGTTAGAAAACTAACAATTTAAAGTGGTTTTGAAGAAATCTGCAAAAATGAGCAACAATAGTTTTATGTTATATCTAGTCTAAAAAAAACTTTTATTTATCCGAAAGTATTCTTTATTGGTATTTCTTTTTTGGACAATATTTTTTTAGTATCCTCGTTAAAATCCGATTTACAATAAACAATGTCTTTAAATACGGAGTATCTTTGTATTTTTAGCTAACCAATAACTAACATTAAAATAATAGTTCGTGCACAGCACAAAAACTTCCGCGGAATTTGTCTTGTCCTTGCGTTAAGTATTTTTTCCTGAAAATAATTGACGAGACAGTTTTTATTGGTGTTTTGGTCACCAGGAAGCTTTGTAGGAGGAATAATAAATAAATACTCGGCAGAATAGACATATTGCTAAACACGTATTTAGCAATGCGACTTGTTAATGATTTTTGTTAAATTTAATAATATTGCATCGCTTATTTCTAAAAATTGCCCAACGCTTAACGGTTGTACGTATAGGTAGGCATACAACATTTTCTGCTGAGAAAACTAGGTATACATTATGTTATGACTGTGTTGCAAAAAATGCATATAGTATCGACGTTAATGTTATTTGTTAATAAACAGTTTGCAATACTGATTTAAAAAAGTTTTTAACTTCAAGACTTTCAGTAAGATAACAACAAAGCCCCAAACATAACTAATTAAACGTATTGGATAATACACATCGCAAACATTTCATTTTTATAATTATTATATTATATTCAAGTTGGCATGCGTAATAAAAAGATTTAAAGTCCACCAATTCAGAAAAGTGCCTACTTAATCTTAATTGAAGTTCGCTCGGCATATAATTAATTCATAAATCCTCTTTTAATCAAAACAGAATTCCGAATAAACTATTAATAAATACTTCTTCGGGTAAAATACTTGTTATCGCTTGCAAAACAAAAATAATAATACTTGGAAATGTCGTCGATTGAGTCGTGATTCGACTATAGAAAACCTATTTTTTCCTACTTAAAAACATGCCGTGAAATTAAATGGATTATTATTACATTTGGACAAATTAAATTGGTACATTATTGAAATTTTTTCTGATCCGCAAATTTCAATGTTAACATATTTTGTGCGCAGCATAAGTAATTTACATATTATTATACTATTATGACGTAATATTATTCACGAATTATAAAAAAATATGTATGATTTAAAATCACTCGGGCTTATTTATGTGTATAAAAAAAGCCTAATCTATTTATTAAATTATTTGATGTGATGTCAAAAAAATAAAAACCCACTAAGAATACTAAATTTAGAAATTAGTGATGTATGCGATATATGTCGCTAGCAAAATTAAATTTTATATTCCTAGAAATACTTTATCCTGAAAGTAGCCAAATTACGTCTTTATAATAAGCTGTTACAAATTAAGTATATTAAATTTCCCGCCGTTTCTATTAGATTTTAAAAAAATATTTCAATATAACTTTTTTTATTTTGCTAGATTTTTTATATTTCTTCACGTATTTAGCTATTTATGTTTTATTTTGACATTTATTTAGATAAAAATTAATTATTTCATTAATGAATGTAGCAGTTGGTTTAGTCGTACTGTCCTTGAAGGATTTTTCTATAACAGTGTATAAATTTATCAGTATATGACGGTAAAATGTTTACAAAAAAAATATTTTTTTTCTGTTGAGTTTTTTTTTTTACAATGTCCAATGTTTACTTTCAAACTGCTCTCATAAACCACTTTAGGTACCTACAAACATGTTGAATAACCAGAAATTCCGCTATCGATGTTCTCAATCAATATTCAAATCAGTTTTACACACTTTTTACAGGTAAAATTGCCTTTGTGACCGTGAAACTTTTAATTTGTAAGTAAAAATTGTAACCCACAATAACCCATAATGGGAAGCCCATAATAACATCGCAAAATAGAAGAAAAAATACTGTTTATTTTTAAAACCTTACCCGGAATCAAACCCAGGGAAAAATAAGTGCAAATCTAACTTAGGTACTCATACAGTAATGTATGTGCATTGTACATTTTAGTAGATTATATAACAAAACTGTTCATCTACAATCTACATCGAAAAAAAACTATTGTAAAATCGATTTTGAGTGCTGGCCCAATGGTCGCTATAGGGTTGAACAGTCAAATTGATCATCGAATCGAATCCTCCGCTACGACTTAAATCCTATTTTTAAAACTGTTTCCTAGAACTGCAAGTTTTGTTAATTGATAAATAATCAAAAGCAAGAGAGTCTTAAATTGTGTTTCCGAGACTAAACAATAAATAAATTTTCTTAGCTAACAATACTGATAAAGCTGAGGTAAGTGATTAGGTAAGTACGTAAGTAGTAATAAACAAAAATTCATTAATACGAGTATACTAACTGTTTATTACTTAAGAAAATAAAAGTTATCGGACAAATTTCCCGGAAGATGCGCGCAATCGGTTTCATAAAACCGAACATTCAACTGAATATAGGCTTCGTTTCGATTTCATTTTTGGCGTAAGAGATCTTCGGTCGACAATTTATTTATCATGCATGAAAACAGAAGGAATCCTTCTTATATATTATTAATTAACGTTAAAATATTGGAAAATGCATGGTTTCATGTGTTTTTATTACAAATTGATCGAAGATTGCTCAATTCGTTTATGTATTTCGTATCTTATTGAAGCTCTAGTATAAAAATCTATAAACCAATCATTACATGTTTAAATATTACCTGAACATTGTGAAACTTTGGTGGCATCAGTCAAAGTGGACAAACTCACTAGACTCAGCACAAAGAACGATACAACTGTCACTGAATGCATTTTTACTTTGTTCCTAATAACGTAATGAAATCGAGTAATAAGAAGTATTGCTTATAAACACGGGTTTGGTTGTGCGTGGTGCGTAAACGAGTTCCACAGAGTTACAGACCAGACTGATCGAAGCCGTCAATAGCCGGCCAATATATAAATGTTTGTCCCACCATTCTTCTCCAGCGCTAAATCACCATGATCTACTCCATGTAAACCGAACCTTTGTTAGGTAATGTACCCAATAACCGTTGAACATTTTTTTAACGATGCATCTGGTGAACAAAGACATTGGAATAATACTTTTGAAAATCAATGAACTAACATAGAAATTGATGATATGCTGACCAAAATTTATATGATAACATTTGAACTGATTTGACGTTTTATGGAATGTGGGGCCAAGCTGCTGATGTTAGCATAATATTTATCTGGCAGAAACGTGCCATTTGGTGCTATCTAC
Organism: Micrasema minimum; assembly: GCA_022494985.1. Classification (NCBI taxonomy): domain Eukaryota; kingdom Metazoa; phylum Arthropoda; class Insecta; order Trichoptera; family Brachycentridae; genus Micrasema; species Micrasema minimum. The sequence continues at coordinate 55,852 of JAGVSP010000900.1, forward strand.
AAACTATCTTCAAAGCAATCATTACGTTTTAAATTAAACAAAAAATTTTGACATAATTAAATTTAGGTAAAACAAAAATTTTGACATTACCTAACTGCAGGTTTTTTATTTTTTTCGTCGACGCGTTTCTTTTACCCTTAATGACCCCCTCCCCCCTATTCTACCTGGGTATTGCTTGTTAGTCATTAAGAAGATTTTTGTAAATTATATCAGTGTTTTGAAAATGTTTAAGACGAAACGCGTCGACGACAAAAGTGTTTGTTACTGTGTTACTCTTTGTTTTTAATTAAATACAATTTTTACCTAAATAAAAATGGAGTTTCATTAACCTCAAAAACAATAATTAACTGTTATTGTATGTATTTTTCCTTACTTTTATTCATGGGTACTTCTTTCCGATGACAATTGTTACAGTTTACTTTATATTAATTTGTTAGTACGTGGTTTTCGGGTATATTTTCATATTTATAACTCCCGATGACAAACGACATAAATTAAATGTTGTATTATTAAATTTTAATACTACAGTAAAAAAAATAGCGTCACAGTATAATATACACCGAAACATCACTGTATTAAAGAGTTTTTACTATAAAAATATTAATATGGGGGTATTATAAACTCAGATAGTTGACATTTGCATTAAATAATGAAAAAATTAATCATAACTAAAAAGGAGATTTTAATGTTTATTTAAAATAACCTGATAACAAAAACAATATTTGAATATCTGTTCTTATCAGACATCAATTTTCCTGGTGGCGTTGTAGGTCTTTCGTTCTTCCTATTTTAAAATACGTAACACTTATGTTTCTAACAACGGTTTTCGGCGAAGCTATTTATCTCTTTTCTGTCATATCTATACGTATTGCAAAGAAAGAGAAGGCTTTATGATAATCGATTTGGTAAAATGTTAGTATTACCCTACTTTCAATGTATATTCATAAAATAAAGATTGTATAATCTGAAAACCTGAAAGGTCCTGAAAATTCAAAATAAAAACTCAAATAATTTGTCTATGTAAAATTATGAAGAAGTAAATAAAAAAAATATTAAAGTGATCATAAAAAAATACCTACAAAGTTAAAACAACTGTGGTAATCTGATGATGATAAAAAATACTTGGGCGAATGTAGGATAAATTAATATCCTTATTTTATACCCTCCCTTCAACGAATCAAAAAGCATTATCAAAAATTGAGGAAATACGTTTTTTTTTTTATTTTTAAGGGTTTAAATTTTTAAAATAATTTTTAATCGCCTCAACAGGTCAGGAGACCTAATTATCAGCGAAATAAAAAATCATAACAACACCCAGGCTTGAGAAAAATACTTCGTAATAATGCGGTGTCTTGGCCACTAAGCAAACATTGGTAAAAGGTTTTTTCTTGTAATTTTTGTGTAATATTTCAATTCCTCGACTTTTATTTAAATTTATAATAAATTGTAAATTTATGTAGAATTGTTAGGATTTAAATATGTTATTATAATTTATTATTTAAATTTATTCATGACTCACCTGCAATCCTTTTCATCAGTTTTTTTCTGTGAGATTTCGTGTACATAATCACGTCAAATAAAAAATTACACGAAGGCACTACTTGCTGTGTAAAGTATGGTTAAAAAATACCAAAACACACTAAACTTGTCTTTATGTACATACTGCTGTGAGTAAATGGATATCAATAAATATAAGAGATTCCTAATAATTTACGTAAAATTTCGCTAGAAAAAGTATTACATATTAAATATTAAGAATTCATATTAAATTAATAGTTGTTCTTTGTCAGTCAATGAATCAATCATTCGGCGTCGACATAAACGCATATAATAATATTATATAGTATACGGGACAGAAAACTGTACAGTTTCTTGTGCAGTCAGCAAACTGTCCCGTATAAAGCAAAAACTGTATGGAATATTGAATTGTTTGCGCGACGTTTGGCTGACTTGATATTTTGAATGCTTTTAAAAACGTAAAATACAAATAATATATTTACATTATTAGGTATATTAAAAATAACCTGTTCGCAAACATACGATAATAACTTACGATTGCGCTTAAAAAATATACACTATACCTATAATTTTCTGAACAAGAAACTGATAAGAAACTGTACAGTTTTCGATCCCGTATAAAGTGGGCATTCTTTTAGAAAATATAATGGTGAACTACGTTAGTGCCATAAAAATGCGTGACACTTGTGTCGTGTCCTGTGTTTTATGACCTGTGTTTTATGACCTGTGTTTTATGACCTGTGTTTTATGACCTGTGTTTTATGACCTGTGTCCTGTGTTTTATGACCTGTGTCCTGTGATCTGTGTCCTGTGTATGTGTTTACATATTCTATAAAACGTTTTGCATTGAACGCAAGACATTGCAATCTGTTAAAAGGATTATGAATAAAAAAATTCTGTGAATGCAGAAAAAAAAAACGAAAAATTACAAGATCACGGGTGCAATTCGTTTATAAATCGGGTAATTAATAAGCGAGATACAATAAATTAAAATTAGATTTTTGTAAATATTTAGTAAGAAAAATCGGTGACGGTGCCGACGTATGTGGAATAAAAATTATTAATGATTGTCCTGTTTGCTTTGTTTTTTGGTATAGCCCGTGTTATGTTTGTTACCTTCTCCTTGAGGAGTGTTTTTGAACAAAACGGGTTATCCCAAGAATAAATAAAGCAAATGGAATAAACGACCGCGAAAATTTAGGCACATTTAAATGATTGTATCTCGCTTATTAATTATCCGATTTGGCAAACAGATTACACTGATGGTTTTGTGCTTTTTTGCTTTATTTTTCTGAATTCACAGAAATTTTTGATTAACATGGATTTTTGTCGATCTCAATTTTTTTCATCGAGCTAAAAAGCTTCATCTTTAAAATCATAGTTTTTTAAGAGACGCATTTTGCTGTTTCTCTTCATTTAATTTATTTTATTTTGATTGTTATTCAATAAATTGTGTACAATTTTTAGTGATTCGAAATTACCGTCATCGTTTTTTACAGTATTTCGATTAAATTATTAGGAATTTAAAATTATTTATTGGTACTATTTTCTCAGTGTATAGGTATAATGTATAAACCAGCAGTAATGTGAAAATTAATACGTGTAAATTACACCTACAATTCATTATTCCGCCACTCTGCATAGCGCGAAGAATCTCCGCGTGAATTTAAATAAGTCCATAATATATCATGATGACTAGCGCAAGTTCAAGTCTTAAACAAAATGAATGGGTTAACTTGAGATGAAAGGTTAACAGGAAAATATTTCCTGAAGAAAACACCTTTGCGTTTATTTCCCTTAATCGGCAATTAAAAAACACCTTGTCGATTACATTTTACAATATCTATACAATAATAAAATTGCGAATTATAAAATCCAGTTTCGCTTTTTAATTCATTTTAATTACAGTGTACCGATTAGAATCTTTATTACTTTAAAAACTATAATGTTGCCCGTCATATTTTGTTGAAAAAATTATGGTTTTTTTCATACTGATTCGCACGTAACTTATTTGTGAAAATAGGTACCTACTAATTTAAGTCCCGTATTATTACTCAACCTAAGTTCAGAACTCGCCCCCTATCTTTTTTTAAAAATAGAACACTCGAAATATCCCGTGTTTGGTAAGCGATATATCTATTCCTTTTCATTTGTATACAGTCCTAAGCAGTTGTAACTCCGAAATCGGTTGACAAAAAGTTTATGTAGCCGACGCGACGCCGACGGGGTCGCCAGCTACAATATATATTATTTTACCGTGTCCCCGATAGGGGCTGTACGATGGTTGTAACACTGAATAAAAGGTCCTTTTTAGGACCACAAGTTTATATCCCCCCTCGGTATCCGCCAGTCCAAACCCGAAAGTGGCAGCACGTCCTTTATTAGGCGTCGAGCACTGGCGGCTCACAGTGTACCGGGGTCCCTATTTACATATAAAAATATGATATGACAATTACAGATATCCTAATAATTTAGCGTCAATCACGTCGACCACAGTTAAAAATAAAGTAGTGTTAAACAAAACTGTTTTTATTTCATAATAATTGTGGAAAACTACTAAGTGGGTGCTGTGAACATTGAATAAATCATTTTAATTTAATAGTATTTTCGGGATTTTATAAAATCGGTGATTGAAAATTAATAATTATTTTTAGAAAAATACCTGCGCAATCAGTAACTTCAATAGTTCCAGAGATATCCACCAGTAACACCAAATTAAACAACGCGACTATTAATAACGATAAAGTTTGCATTTTAAAAATTTAAGTCTCTTATCAAGGGAAGAAATTGAAATGATTTTGAAGACAAATAGAAGAATATTTGATGTACAAGTGTTTCAACCTTGCCTTATGTAGGTACTGTCGACATGTCAGTACTATAAAAACGTATTTAAATCATGTATTTCCCACTATACACGTAAATTGGCATATTATTACATAGTAATGTGAAGTACAAATGTGTGTGTAAGGTATTAATTATTATTGTGAGGCTCGGGGAAAAAGTTAGACAAGTGAAAACGTTTAGTATTTTGTACATTTTCAGCTATTTACGTAAAGCGTAACCCCAACTTCAATACCCTTAGTAGCTGTAAGAAAAGTTGTTGTCTAGTCACTACGTTAACACTAATTTAAATACATATATTCAGTTCAAATTTTACCTATACTAGAAACATAAATTTATACATTAACTGACTGTTTCATAACATTGAAATCATTTTACATTGTAATAGGGAGCTAGATTTTCAACACTCCATGCGCTTGGTAGCTGCAAGATGAGTTGTGATCTAACCTGTTTTTGTAAAGCGCTCTTGAACAGCCGAATGAAAATAAAGAATAAAGCCATTAGAATGATAGCTAGCTCTCGTCTAAATTCACTTTAAATTTGAAAAAAATGAGTCGGAATCTGCCCCATGAAGTCGGTAAAATTTTAGTTGAAATGACTAGACTACTGCTGCTCTGTCTTATCCGCACCCAATGGTGCATAGGGCGATGCATTTGTACACCAAGTGCAGTGAATCTTGAAATGACACGGCACTTGGTTGAAATGCGGTTTATGAAAAATAACATCATTATCATACTCATACCCAATTTATATGTAAAATTAATTAACTTATTACATAATCAATTAAATTAATTATATAATTAATAAATGAACTTAAATGCCACAAATATAAAAAAATCCATAACAAAATCGGCATTTTGTCAGTTCGACCCGACACAACATTTACCGTAAACATTTAAAATATATATGGCATATTTACATACACCTATCTAAAGTATTTTTTAAATTGTGAAAATTCGCCTACAAGTCTCAGAATGAGGAATTTCAGGAGAGCACAAGAAGCAGGGAAATTTTTTGTTTAATAATCGTAAATTCATCAAAATAATGTGACAAAAAAAAAGTAAATTATAGCATTGGTAGACATTTTTCCAATACAAAGTCAAACCACCGCACACCTAATATTCTTCTAAGGCACCTATTGTCAAATCTCAGAAGCCTGCTGTTTTGGGCCCTGGTTAGATGCCATGATTCGCAGCCATAGACGAGAATGATAATGCCTTTTAATTTAAAACAATCTATACATTATATTTTATGTTTTTATTTGTCTTTCATATGGGTTTTTTAACTTGCATAGTTACTTCACCTAATTATGATTAAATTTACGAACCTTTCGTTGTCAGCCTTTTCATTTTTTGTACAGCATCGTATACAAAGGAAAAACGTCACAAAAATGTGTTTGTAATAATTTTTCCTCACTCGTACTTTATACCCGACTAATTGAGAAACATGAAGAAAAGATTTTAAGTTAATTTAATGATATGTAATTTAATTATTAAAAAATGTAGATATTATTAAATCGATCTGTCGTATTTTGTTCGAAAAAACACAAATAAAATTTTCTGCTAATAATCATTTTTCCGTAAAAATCAATCATTTTCATTTTTACATATATGAGTATGAAATACTATTTTCAACAAAGCAGCATCTTTAAAAAAATAATCAAGTAGTGAAGGGTTTCAATCCCTGGATTGTGTTTTACGTATGTAACGTATATTTTTTATTTTATCAATTTTAATTATGCATATATAATAAGATTGTTGAATGTAAATAAAAATGTTAAAATTTGTATTGAATCAAAATTATTTTTAATTTGGGTAAAAAAACTTTTAAAACTATTATTTTTAAAAATATGATATATTTGATAGATGCTTTTACTATACTCTGAATGTACTATAATCTTTCAAATGAATTTTGTGTTTCTACATTGTATGTATTATTGTAATTGTATGTATTTATGTATGTATACACAGTTAATATTTTTTTGCCTTCAAAGTATTTAACCTCTAATTAAGAGGAGGTCTTTTAATATGTTTTTATTGCTCGAATTTTTATTACAAATACAAAAAATTTACATATATATAACCACCAAACTGAAATGATAAAATAATCGACCTCTATAACGCCTGCATGGCACCTATTCTCCTCTATGGCTGCGAATTATGGCACCTAACCAGGGCCCAAAATAGCAGACTTCTGAGTTTTGAGAATAGGTGACTTAGAAGAATAATAGGTGTGCGGTGGTTTGACTTTGTAAGGAACACAGAGGTGAGGCAACGGACACAGCAAACCTTGGTATCTACTGTCATCCGGCGAAGGCGTTTCGGCTGGCTAGGCCATATTCTACGTATACCGAGAGCCTTAACCAATTAACCATGCTTGCCTATTTTACAAGGCATCAGGTTCTCGGCGTCCTGGTCGTCCACGGTCGTCGGCAGTTTGCGTCAGAGCTGCGGGACGTGGACTTGACTTGGGAAAATGCACGGGAGCTGGCGGCCGAACGCTTGGCCTGCAAGCAGTTTGTGGAATCCATATGCTCCACATAGGGAGCGGATATTGTATGATGATGATGATGATGATGATGTTTAACAAACGTTAACAACGTGAATTATAAAAATTATTTATGTTATTCCTGCATAGTATTTTTTTAGCATGCAAAAATCAAAATATTCTACAGCAAACATTTTATCAATAGAAAAAATAACAAACGAATATATTTGATTTGAAGGAACTACTATTATACTACTGTTTTCCCTTTTCCGCATCCAACGGTGCATAGGGCAGGGCAATACGTTGAATACATGAAGGCAAGATGATCAGTCTTACGCTTCAGCGCCAGTCCAAAGTATCACACATGAAGTATAATCACACATAAAAAGATTTAAAAAAACTAAATTAATATTTATGAAGTAAGTACCTTCCATTTATTTTAACAATGACGAATATATTAATTTAAGAAATTTTACTAAAGCGACTGTGAATAAAATATGCCACATATTGTAATGGCTTCCACGTTTGCATAACACTAAAAACTTGTTCTCATTAATCTTCAAATAAAAAGTTTTCCATTAATAAATCGTAAAAATCTTACGTAGGTGAAACTTATCAATAGCGTTGTGACAATGAAACCAATTTTTTTAAATATGTAAATTAATTAAAACACCTTTAAAAGTGAAGATTTTACAACTTTAAGCACGATTAAACAGCTAATTGCTTATCTCAAAACAGGCATTATACTAACCTGATCAGCGACGCGAGTTATGTTGCATGCTACATATATTTTTAAATTGGTGATAAATATAATTAGAACTACCCATTAGGTATAAGTTTAAGAATTTTCAGATAATAATATCTGAAGATAAAAAAATAACTTTTCTTCGAACTAAAGCCAGCTTTATACGGGAAAGTAAACCAGTACAGTTTCCTGTGCAGTCTGAAAACTGTCCCGTAAAAAACGAAAACTGTATGGCCGACGCGATGTTTGGCTGACATGACAGTTAATTTTTTTTACCAGTTCAGTTAATGTTTTTAAATAAAGCTTAGAAATAAGGGAAATTGTGTAGTGTTTGAATGCGGGTTCGATTGATGGATCTCGAATCATTATAGAGATTAGTTAAAAAAATTATATATTTTATTAGGACTTGCGATAGCACCACTGGGCCACCACCTGTTCACCCGTTCGTTTTATATATATACAAATATATATATCACATTAATGTAAAGTATTTACAAATAAACTGCTCTAGTTCACAGCAGCAAAAATTACATATCGCACCATGAATTCTGAACTGCACTAACTCAAAAAATTCATTTAAATTGGAAATCTAAAAAAACATTATATCAGTACTGTTTCAATTGAAAATTGCTTTTTAAAAATTTAATATCTCGTCATAGGAAAAGAGATAGAAACATGAAACATGTTTTTCTGGCACAGAAATGTGGTGGTCGATGTGAGCAGTAACGTGGTATTCTCAGTTCATTTTTCACAAATTAAGACATAGTGCAGTATAGCATACATGGTGCGACAAAGTTACCTATATTTTCATTAATTTACTCCCATATTTTTTTACCATATTTTGTTGATGTCCTTCTGATGTCAAACTACATCAAATAAATATTATTAAATAATAATTATTATGTAAATATAGTGTTGGTGCCTACAAATTTTAAGTGGATTTTTGTGCCTACATAATAGCGCTTAAATTTATGCAGATTATGTTAGTTTTTAATTTTAATAATAAATTGCTTTAGGTAATCGATTTAACATGCGTTTGTCCCATGTTAACAAGGAAGTTACGCGATCTAATGTGTTAGTTTTTTATGACCTTTGCATAATCTACATAAATAAATAATGTAATATGTTATATCTAACGTATCATAACGTAAATTATCTGCGTTTTCCAAAAGGTAAAGTTATGAAATATAAATATATAATTCTAGTCCTCGGTCATCACAGGACTAATTATGGTGCGCAGGCACCTTTGCCCAGAATGATCATGCGGGTGAACGATCATCAAGATCTTGATTATTTTGGTGTAAAGTGTCCTTTATAAATCAGGTGAAGAATGTGTCTAGTTAGCCAATGCATTTTATTTAATTTAAAAAATCTTATTCTATGTCTTTGCTGATTTATTTCTGTCGTTGTTATTTTTTCTTGTCTTTGTAAAAATTTCGTGTAAATATAAGCTAAACAAAGTCAATTTTTATTACAGGCTATTATTTTGTAATACTCTAACCTCAAAAAATGTATAATAATGGTTTATAACAGATGAAGACACATAATAATAAAAATATAATCTTGAGAGATGGGTTAGTGCCGGACATTGAGTGAAGGGTTAGTGCCGGAAACAGAGTTAATGGTGCCTTGAAATGGATAGTGGCAAATAAGAACTTATCGAAAGAAAGCAAAATTGGCAGTACACAACGGAGTTCTGGTACCAACCCTTATGTATGGTAGTGAAGCGTGGTGTTGGAAAAAGAAAGGATGAAAGTAGACTGAATGCTGTTGAAATGTGATCTATGTGTGGTAAGACTATGTATGATAGGTGTAAAAATGTCGAAATTAGAGCGAGTGCAAGGCTGAGATAAGCATTATCGACAAAATTAAAAAGGGCTTTTACGAGGTTTGGTCATGTGGAAGAAGGAATGAGTGATGAAAGAACGGCTAAAAGAAGTTTTTTAAATGCAAGAGTGTTGCTGGATGTAGAAGCCGCGGAAGGCCGGAAAAAGACATGGCATGACCAAGTACGTCAAGTACTTTGAAAGTGAACATGTGAAAAGTCGGAATAACCGGCGGATGTGCATAAGAAGATGTTATGAATGTAGAGGAAGCAAAGGAAGTCTGTTAGGACAGAGTGGTATGGCATTCTATTCCTCTCTGCCTACCCCATACGGAGAAATGGCGTGATGGTTAGTTGGCTAGTTAGTTTAATCTTGAGAAGTTTCCAACTTTCCCGAAAATTTTTCCACAATATTTCAAAGGTATCGCTGAACGTTTCTTTTCTATATTATGTAAATTTTATTTATTTTTTCCTTTTTTATTCTCAATAAGATATGGTATGATAATGATGATTAGGTCTTACCGTAGACTTGTACGTGCATATGTCATAGTGACGTCAAGATCTTGCTTAGCTCTTACCCATATCAATTAGATCAGCACACCCTGAATTTTAATTAGGGTTGGGTGATCAGGTTTACGTTTAGACGCGAGTAAAAAAAGTTATGATTCTTATATTAAACATAAATATAAAATTAATATTAGGAACCTTATTAATCTGCTAGGAAAAAAATAACATTTCGATCGGTAAATAATATCTTACGTCACCTTATTTGATATTAAATTTTATGAAACCCGGCACACTTTTACCTTTTACTCGACAAAGCGGTAGGTAGGTACCCATCAGTTATGATTTTCACAATCAGTACTTCCTAATCAAATAGTATATTTATCACGTCGTTATATAAATATCTTAATCGAATAATTTCTGTCATTGCAGCCACTTTGTTAAAAATTTTGGTGTCAAAAATTAAATAGGTACCTAGTTATAAAAAAAATCAAACAAAAATGACCTCGTACCCTCTTTTAGGGCAGACTGGCGGATATCTTTATGCTCGTCTGCAAAGGGACTAGGAACCAAAATTATAATAAAATATTGTCAGCCATGAATAAAATCATGCAGGATTATCATTGTTCTTCACTTGCTGGCGGATTTTACGTTTGAATTTTGTCATTTCAATCACGCTGCAGACCACAATATTGGAAATGTAAATAACGTTAAACCGCCTTCATCTGGAGACTAACAATGGTAGCATTGTTATTGTGTGACGTAGACTCTAGACAAAGATAAAAATGCTAATAAAATCATTTAGGTTGTGGATTTATGTATGCAAGTGTAATTTACCTGTCTCGAGAAAGATAATGGCCATATTTAAATTCTGTTAGGAAAACACTTGCCTCGTATTTGTATATTATCTAAATAAGTGTTTTTAATGAGATATCATTATCATTAAGTTCCCCTAACCCCCCCCCCCCATTAAATACTTTCATATACATATATTTTATACGTGAAGTATTTAAAAGGAGATTTTCCTATTTTTTTCTTACCTTTTATTTAGGATAACTTAGAAATACAGCTTATCTTTTATTTGTAGGGCATAGCGATAAGGTTATTTAAATTTCAAGAGATATGAAATGATTCAAAAAATTCTCTTTCGATGGGTAAATGACTTGCAATTTCTTAATTGTATATATAACCAGTAACAATTCAGATTTTTCAATTAATGTAACAACTATATGACTAGGTTCCCCTATTACTTGCACATTTAGTTGCATGGTGTGGGTACATTAATATTGTTTTTGTCAACACACACTTTATACTATACTCATACCTACCGACTGTAGTCACCATCAGCTCACGAATTCACAAACATTTGAAAACTGGAGCCATTTAGAAAACACTATGAATGTACCTATGTATCCACGTACCATTTCGGTTCCGGTTTCGGTTTCGGCCAGTTTCGGCCAGAAAATCATGTTTCGGCCAGAGGTTCGGTTTCGGCCCAAAAAGAGCCGAACCTTACGGTCGCGCCGAAACAAAACAACAACGTACTTTCCGGTCGCGTTCGGCTAACGTCGGGTGCGCAAAATTAAAAAAATGATTAAAATAAATAACACACTGATTCTAGAATAACATACTTGTTTTTTTTTTCATACAATTTACGATTAGATTAAACAAATCGCTGCCTCAGTATTCCAGTTAATTTAATTAATAATGTTTCGATTTATTTTGTAATATTTTTTTTTTTTTTTTTGTAATTAAAAATATCTCTTTCTTTAACAATGTTGAAATTTAAATTAGATAAAATTTAAACGTATTAAACCGTAATATTATATTAAGGCCGGCGAGATGTTTCATTCATCAAATATCTGGAAAAAACAGCCCACTGATATTTTAATTCAACGTTTTTATAAAAAAAAAACACGTTTCGGTCGGTCACTAGTACCGTTACAATACCACTGCGTTTTAGCCTTAAAAATAAAACCACTTGACGAAGAGTTTTTTATACGCCCTATTTCAAAACTAGAAAAGCTTTTTCCATTGTTCGGCGATACCGCTGCAATTTTTACTGCCCCATTTTTAAAATTATCTAAAATTAATTGTATTTTCTTCGAACTACAGGTTAGCCTCCTGGTTTTTCAGGGGTCTTCCATCCATTAGGATGCCACAAACAAGTCGTCTGGAAATATATTATTAACAAACCCAAATATTTCATTTTCTCTTTTTACCCCGTGAGTATGTACAAATAAGGTAGGAACTCATTTTTAAAATGATCAAAGACAACGCATTTTGGTTCGTATTTTTTCAACAAATGTCATTCTTCTGTCAAATATTTCTAACCTAGAAAAACCTACCAAAACTGTACACTGCACTTCATAATTCACACAATTAACTATTATTAAAAAGATAAAAGTTGAAGACAAATAATAACGCAGTAATTAAATTGTAAGTGGCTAAGCATATAAACTATGTTGTTTTTCAAATAGATTGATAGTTGTTATCATGAATCTTATTTCTCGTTTGATGTTATAGGTTCTTCGAAATGAGTGACGCTGGAACTAGTGATGCAAAAATGGACGATTCTGAGATCATATCAAAAATAATTGCCTTGGCTCAAAGTAACCCTAAAGGAATATCAGATAAAGACATCTCACAGAATGTTTCCGAGCTCTCTGCCAGCCAGAGAGTAGTAATTATCAACAAATTACTGCAGCAAGGTAACTTCGATCTATTCAACCAAAGAGGTGTACTTATTTACAGGTACAGATATTTTAATATTACTACATAATAAATCAATCTGGATTACAATCAATCTCTAGAATTCTTATGAAGAATTATTTTTCCTATATTTGAGTTTCTACAGATATATAAACAGTTTAATTGTACCGAGTAGTATTTTCTGAGAATTTTACATGATCCTTACCCATTTCTAGTAGTTAATATATGCACAAATTTACCGATATTAATATTTGGACTTTTATTTTAGATTTCCATATTTCTTATAGCTGCTAATGATCGGATTGTAGTGGTAATGTTGCGTACTTTGAATTGAAATCCCTAGGTTCAAATCCCACTCCCCCACACCTTGTATCCTCTACCTTATTTGAAATAAATAAGAACTCTAACGTTTCCATTATTTAAATTTAAAAAAAAAAACGAATTTCCCAGATAGGGAAGAATTTATAGCTTTGTGACATTATTTAGGATGTTGATTTACAGAAAATATGAATATATTAGAAGCAATGTTAGAAATCTCCGTTTTCACTAAGGCTCATAATAAATGCCTAAAACTAATTTGCATAGGAATGCATGGTACGGGAATACATGAAGCAGGCGATTATGAGCTTTAGTGAAAACGGACATTTCTAACTTTGTTTCCAATGGTCTCATATAATAATAAAATTATATTTGATTTATTATGGATTGCTTTTAGGTTAAAAGATCCAACGAACAAAACTCCAGTAAAAGGTGCAGACAACGAGGAAAAAGTAGTTTATTCAATTATCGAAGAAGCTGGAAATAAAGGAATATGGATACGAGATATTCGCTTCAAGTCTAATCTTATAATGACACAACTTAATAAAATATTGAAGAATTTAGAAAATAAAAAACTTATCAAAGCTGTTAAAAGTGTTAATGTAAGTTTTGCAAAAGTTTCAATTATAGTATTTTTTAACAATTAATATGATTAACAATTTGATACAAAAATTATATAAAAATTATATTAAGGCACCTATAGTTGTGAAAAAACTCCTGAGCATCGAACATCAAAATACAAATCTACATCTATATGTATCACAGTTCAGATATATATGTCAGTAATGGTGCTATGTTATATAATATAAATCTCAATTTATATAAAATAATCTCAATTTATTGTACCTACATAGCTGTGTATATAACATTAAAAATATAAAAAAATAAATAATCTGTAAATTTTCAATGACATTTTACCAATTACCATCATAATATACCCTGTCACAATGCGATACATATAGATGTATATATTTTGAAGATAAATGCCCTGTTATGAATTTGAGATAGTCTAATTTACTTGCATTTCAGGCTTCAAAAAAGAAAGTCTACATGCTGTACAACTTTGAACCGGATCGCTCTATAACTGGAGGCGCTTGGTACCAAGATCAGGACTTTGAATCAGAATTTGTAGATGTTTTAAATCAACAATGTCACAGATTTCTGCAACAAAGAGCTGAAAATACCCGCAACAATCCGTCCGGACCTCTACTAGCCAGAAATTTCGCATATGCCACAGCAAAAGATGTCCATAAATTCATTACAGATTTAGGAATAAGTAAGGTGAGAAAAAAAAAATTCACTACATTTATCATTAATTTTGAGCAAATAATAAACAAAATATCATTAAATTGGCAAAATAAAATTTCAAATATTGCAAAACAAAATAATATCTATGTTCATTAATTTGATAAAGTGAAATACCTACTTTTTTTTCTAAAACTTCAATTAAATTTGGGAAATCTTTTGGACTAACCTTCATTAATTTTAGCACAATTCTGGCTTTGATTTATCAAGTTTATTTCTTTAGAAAATGTTTGATATGCTACGAATTTCTCAACACTCTAAACAAGGAATGTTAAGAATGTATAATAAATATAGCAACAGCCGTAAACCATGGTGTTATAGACACAAAGGTTAAATACTCTATTTGTTATGTGTTTTAAGGTATCCCTCGATATTGAAGATCTGGAGACAATCTTGAACACGTTGGTCTACGATGGCAAAGCTGAAAAGACTGTCACCGTGGATGGCAGCCGTCTCTACCGATCTATACAGTCCCTCCTGCCTCCCCCAGGCCTGGTGAGGATGCCGTGTGGTGTATGCCCAATAATTCACAAGTGCTCTATAAATGGACTTGTCACTCCTCAATCCTGCACCTACATGACTGAATGGCTGGACTTGTAAATAATCTAGATTTCATAAATTATTTTGAAGAAAATATTGATTTTCATTTCTTAGAGAATATCCAAATCCTTGCTTACCAAAACTGTATTAAATTTACTTTTGATGGGCATAGTTACATATTATTGATGTCTCCACCTTTATGATAAAGCATTCACAGAAGGTATTTAATATTATGTAGATATTCGAGCGCAATTCCTTCATCATAATCATCATACCATATCCGCTCCCTATGTGGAGCATATGGAATCCACAAACTGCCTCCAGGCCAAGCGATCGGCCGCCAGCTCCCGTGCATCCTCCCAAGTCAAGTCCACATCCCACAGCTCTGACGCAAACTGCCGACGAATTGTCAACAGTGGACGACCAGGACGCCGAGAACCTGATATTATACAGGGTTATTTTTTAGTCAGTTAACAAAAAAAAACCCTGAATTCAGTATCGTTAATAGAACCCATTTCAATAAAAAAACGTGTCCTTTCTCAAATAAAAAAAAAGAAAAGTGCACTCAAATAATTCCTCTCAAAATAGTAAAGACTTGGTCACCGTCCGCCCGGTACTACGCGCGAGCGGCGTGCGCACCCCCCGCGCGCATCCCCCGTCGCACTTAATACCCTTATGTGCCGCGCATGAACAACAGCTGTGAATAGGATGTACGTAATTTGTAAAAATTATAGGAATAAAAATAATAAATCGTAAAAAATAAAAAGTACATGTTTTTTTATTGAAATGGGTTCTATTAACGATACTGAATTCAGGGTTTTTTTTTGTTAACTGACTAAAAAATAACCCTGTATATATTAGTTATTAATGATTAGTTTTATTGCAGGTACCTAATTTAATATTGTAAGCTTTTGCAGGGCTTAAAACCTTTCATTGGCTAGATTAAGATATTATTTTATTGTAAGTTCATCAAAAGTAATATCCAGTATTTGTGTGCAAAGGTTCAAACCTTTTACCCAAATGAATTTTTAAAATGTCCGTTGCAATGTTTTAGGGAAGGTTTTGCTAGTTTTTTATTATTTCGTTTTTGTTCTTAGAGAATATTGTAAAAATGCTGATAAATAAATTTCAGGCAAGCTAAGTAAAATAAAATGCTTTTTTATGAACTAATATATTTACTGTATAAATTATGCTACATGTTTTTTAAAATAAATATATATACATTTGTATTGGATGATACAATAAAAACAGTTTTAAATTCATCATTAGTCAACAAGTTGAATAAAGTAAGAAAGACCACTTTAGATTTTCTTAGAATTGATGAAATTAAAATAATAACAAGTTTATAACAAGCATTTTTGTAAAAATCACTTTGGTTATCGTAGAAAACCTCTTGAGACATAAAAAAAAAAAAATTACCGATGTCATTTCTAAAATCGAAACAGTAAAGTGCATGATAAATTGTTATTTTTTTTCAACATTAACTTCCCTTGCGCATGTTCAACAAAAAAGTTGGGAGGTCCTTGTTCGGGCCTAACATTTTTATAGTAATTGAGTGGGAGTACTATAATACATTAGTCACATAAAGTAAGGGACATAAGTACCTGAAGACTATTCAGTTTCATGTGTGCGGGAATATTTAGTTTCATTATTTCTTTAACATAAATTGTTTTTGAGAATTTATCTACGTGTACATAATTATATTAAAATTTACAAGTTGGATAAATCTTTGCACTTCAATGCAACAGTTCATTTATCTGACTAGAAGTTTTATATAAATCTAGTACGTAATATAGTTTCTCTCTACTGAATACAAAAAGGGTAAGCTAGATTTTTTCTTTCTTTTTTGAAGTATTGTATTTTTTTTCTGTGTCAATTTCAAACTTACTAGTCCTGGAGCAAAAAACTATATTTTCATTGACTGTAGATGCACATTGCAATTGTGATTTTTTCTATCTTTCTCTTGATGCTTTAAATACGTAATTAGCTTTGTACTTTGTAGCTTTCCTTAAAATTATGAAATAAAACACACTGTTTTAACATTCGCGTCCTGGTGATAGGTATTTACTACAACTTGACTCTTATAATGAGGAAATCTAAATCAAATATAATAGATACGGGCCTCAGAATGTTTGTATTCTTCCGTAATAGAATTGCAATCACATAAAACTATTTCAATACATAGTTATTAGTTTGCAGTGACAGAAATAAATAATTTGTCGAAAAATTGGGGATAAAATCACAAGTTCAGATAATTTACAGAGCTAACATTACAAAAATTGTAAGATTTCCACTTCAACAATGGTCAATAAAATAAAAAAGCAATATTTAGGAATATTCATGTGTATACGATTTTTAAATCACATTTTCAAGGTGTACAAAATACATAACACCGGAGCGGGCGGACTCTTTTTTGTATTGAAAGGCTCCGTAAGGTAAGTGTCAAACTACTTTTTGTTTCGAAGTTACCACTCCTTAAGGACTTTATTCGTAAAAAAAAAAAAGTTGTTTTTAACACAGAGAGTGTTTTATTTCACAAAGAACCAATTATATTCAATGGGGAAAAAAATACAATCAATACCACAATAGTTTATGCATCCATTTTTGTATATTATGTGGGTACAATACAGATGCATAACACTTTATTGTACTTAGTAAGGCAACAATCGTATTATGTGTCTGTTATTTGATCAACATAGGTTTACCCCTTTCAGGAATGAGAACACAGAAAAAAATTCCTTCCGGAATTTAAATTAGTGAGGTTAAAAGCATGAGCTTAATTCTTTTAAAACCCATGTAAACACATTTTATTTTCATATGTCTCTGATATAATATTTCAAAATATTGTATTAGAGAAGGATTTGTTACAAAAAGATTATCTATTTGAATACTCAAGTAGTGTTTCTCAATAAGAAAAACATAGCAGATAACATTCATGTTTGAAAGAAAAATATAAAAAATGCTCAAAGCAATGTTATCCACAATAATTTTTTTAATTAAGTAACAGTTTTATTGTTTTGCGACTACTATCAATACTGATAAGGTAACGGGGAATTTCATGTAGAATTTGGACAAAACAAATTAGGAAATTAGTCTTTATAGAAAAAACAAATATATTGTCATTTAAGAAATAACAATGTGTAAATCCAAATAAATGGTTTTGGGTTTATATTAATGAATTTAAATGTGCATTCAATGATATTTGCACTTATTTTATCATTTTTATCAATCTTTACAATCTAATTTAAGAGTAATATAATATGAGAAATAAAAATGTGAAATAAAATGGTTTTTATAAGCTCCTAACAAGTTGAATAAAAATTACCTATGTGGTGTTGTTTCTTAAGCGACAATATACATACACTATTTCTAAAACAATGATACATTGTGACTTCACAGATGTTTATGATTTTGTTCCATGGAAAAATTATATTGTGAGATTCGTTCTAGAAACAACTTATCTAATACATATCCACAAATATGAATGCATAGATTATTCACTAACTGATTTAATGCATAAGAACAGCCAAATTTAGTATTCGCTTTTCATGTTATTTACAAAAAATACAGAAATTCCCCGTTACCAACTAATGAAAATTGTTTAAAGCAAACCTTTAACATCATATTCAATATAGCGGAGTGCATCCATTATAATACTAGGTTTTCTATCGTATATTACAGAACTTTTGTGCGTTCTCTCTGTTTTATTCACTTCAGGTTGTGGGGTGTTTAATATATCCAGTTCCACGTAGTTTAAGGACTTCATAACAATTCCTCCATCAGGGAATGGGACAGATCCTTTTTCCTGTGATACATCATCAGTTTTGGAAGAGTTTAGACCCCCGTTTGATGGAGTGGAGTTGGGGCCTTCTGGAGGTGGTTCATCCGAATCCTTAGGATCTTTCTTTTGAACCCATGGTTTAACCACAACTCTGGACTCTAAAAAAAAACAGGCATTATTGGTAATTAAGTTTTCATAAAACATTTTACTAACAGAAATATAATTTTTTGTTTCATTTTGGACTTAATAATATCATACTAGTCATAATTAATATTTGAAAATAGTTACATTAACGGCGCTAGTGAACTACCAAACAGATAAAGTATAACTTTGTTGTATAACAGTATTCATGATGTCTACAAGTATTTGGACACACTCAAAATATTCTTTCAACAGTTGAGTAGGTATAATATTGTTTATTTTATTTACCTAAATTTGTGATAAAGGTATTTAGCTGACGAATTTGAGTATCCTGAGTTTGTACCGTAAAATATAATTCTTTTACAGTTGAAACTAAATATTCCATCTCTCGTAAACGTTCCTCTTCTTTAGCCGCTTCTTTTTTGGAACTCCTACAAAATTAATTTTTATTACAATTTGTTAAAATAATATTAAGTAATATATTTCTTATTGTATTATTACGCTAGTTACAACCAAAAAAACAAATGCTCATTTTTGTGAGATCAGACACACGTGAGCGATAACAATGGCATATATCGAAAATTTTCATGTAGTAGATGGCATGTTTTCAAAATACATTTAAAAAAAAACAGTTCATAGCTTGTTGGCTCATTTAATTGAATATACGTCAAGTATAGTACCATTCTGGGAGTGCAAAGAAAATAGTTTTTCTAATTTTGAAATGAACTATAAAACTAAAAAAGTGTAGTAGGCTGTAACAAATCCGGGTTGTGGTCTAGTAGGAGAGTCGAGGACTCCGGATTGGAATCTCCAGGTTCGAATCCCACTCCAGCACAACTTGTTTCCTGCTTTCTGGCACAGTTATTTTTGACTATTAGAAAGCTGTCCCAAAATCTAAATATTAGAACTGAAATCTATGGCGATCCGTCACTGAATTTTTTTCCGAAAAAGTCAGCTTTTTATAGTATCACAGTGTGAGAGTGAAACTGTTCTATCTACATAAAAAATGGATAGGAATATGACCCCTATGTCACTCTACGGCGCTATGCTGTGGTGCTCATATCCCCAACAATTTTTATTTTTTACAATCTGACATTATTATTAATGTTTACTTTTGTGGACATGGTCACTTGAGTGGATATTTATGATGTGTACTATATAAAATATTCCAAATTAATACAATATGTTTTTTTTAAAAAAAACATTCAGATATTCACCGTTCTGGCACTAGTCTGAGGAAATTTTCATTTGAATATTGAATCGAAATTGTTATAATGTTTAACAGGAAAATATTACTTTCTCCTTTTATTTAGTAATTTAAAATTTATAGATTCAATTAAAACACTCAATATTTGACCACTCTTTTAAGAGTAATTGATTTTCTCAAAACAGTGTCTCTAGAGTTTGTCATTTTTGCCTGAATGGTGATAGTATATAATATGTTGTAATGTTCAGTAGGTATACCTTGGAAAGGAGCCAAAATAACATTAAAAACTCTTATTTGATGATGTTATGTCACGTTGAGTAATATTCTATTGTGAGTATTTTCATTAAGCATTCAAAATAAAGAGAAATGTTCAGTAAACAACTGCACACGCTGTATTATTTATAGGACAGATGAATATAAATCGAAAACAATAGTTTTGTATTGAGTATAGTACCTGTTGTATTCAAAAAACAATGCAATAGCTCCTACGACAAAAATAATTCCTTCGCCAAGTAAATTTGCTCCAAGTTCGATTGCTTGCTGTTCATTTAATGTTGGAATATTAACAGGTTTTCCAAGGTTCATAATCCACATTTTAGATTTTATTTCGCACCAATTGTAAACTGAAACCAATCCCAAAGCAAATCATATAACTGATTAAATACACATTTTATGTCACTACATTAAAAGTATTCATAATGTTGAGCAACTTACATTGGGCAGGGGGCATGCAAACATAGGTTCTAAAGAACCTATTATTCTTCGCTTTTTCTTTAGCAATATTGGCTATTGGTTTACTAATTTGCTTAAATAGTAAAACCCCTAATTTCAGGGCAGGAAACGCTCCCACAACCATTTTTTAGTAAGCTTAATTCTTTTCAATACATTTACCTCACATCCAGATGCATAGATTTTTTTAAAGGAAAATGTGACATCTGTCAAATGCCAAATGAGAAACATGATGTTGCAAGGATGCTCTCATTTATTTCAATAAAAAGTGAGTACTTACCTACCGTACCTACCTAGCGTAGTGTCCAAGATGCTGGCGCTGGCAGGACTCACGATACGGAAGATCCGGGTTCGATTCCCGGTGAGAATCAAAAAATCGAAGTGAACAGTTTTATTTTAAATAATTTTCAGTTATTTTGTTTTTTGCTAGAACTCCTTGGCAATATCAAAATAAAATAATGTAGTTAATGTTCTTTTAATAATGTATTCTTCTCAAACCCGGGTATTTGTAATTTTGTTCTAAAACAATTTTAAAAACTCGATTTTGATTTTGGCACTGTAGCACAAATTTATAATGAATGTATAAAAAACATTTACGGTGAAAGCTATGTTTTTTCTTTCAAAATTAGAAAAATGTTTTAACATAAATCTAATACTAATAAATTAATCATTAATGATATCATCTTTTTCAATCTCGTTTCTTGAGTATCTCATAGTTTCTAGTCATCTCAATAGTAGTTTATAAAAATTTATTTTTTTTCAAGGATACCAATAGAGCGCTCAATGCACCATTGGGTGTGGATAAGGGAAAGTAGTAGTAGTTAAGTAGTAGTATTTCAAGGATAAACAAAAAAATCATATTTCATTAAAAAAATAACAAAATGTATTTCACATAAATATTTCAATACAAAATTAAAAAGTGATAATTTATAATTATTTACTTTAAAAAAAATAATTAATTAAAATCTGAAACAGAGGAATATAAAATGGAATAAGTAACTAACTTATTAACCATCACGCCATTATTTCTCCGAAAGAGTTGGTAAAAAAAGCAAAACAGTATGTTATCTTTGAGCACGACGCGACCCGACCCCCTGAATTTTATGTAGAGGGAGTGTTGATGCACGACAAAACATAAAACTAGTGGTTAACGACCGAGAAAACAGTTAGTTACCTGCAATCTAGGCCGGTAGCCGGTACAACACCACCTAAATAATATTAATTTATTATGTCGGTAACAGCAAACTGTAATTATTGCTGCCGAAAGCCGCTAATTTTATATTTTTCCAATGCATAGGTATGTTTGTTTAACCTGCTGTTAATCGCTAGTATTATAACTGTCGTGCATCGGAGTGTCGCCCAAAACGGCAGAGGATTGTTTTTAGTTTTACTTTGATTTGATGTTTAATGTAGGGTGCATTATTATTATATTATGGTAGGGGTAGGCGCCCTAAAATGTAGTAACTGGTAGCTACTGGCAACCCACCAACCCATGGCACCCAAAAGCAGTATAATCTATGGCAATCACTGGCAAACTGGCAACAAATAATCGAAATAATCCTTGCTGGCAACCACTGGCAACATTGTATTTGTCGGTGAAGTTGGATGACGGTGTGATTTTGTCAAAAAATAGCATAATAATTCGAATCTTTGATTAGTAATGGTAAATATATTTTATTCCGATAATAGTTATTTTATCTAAATGATGTTAGTACTTAGTTATTGTGCAGTATTATAATTGCTTTGTATTTATTAGGGTCAAAATCAGTCTGGCGGAGGTTCAGGTGGTGACAAAAAAGATGACAAGGATAAAAAGAAGAAGTATGAGCCTCCAATTCCAACCAGGGTTGGTAAAAAGAAGCGTAAGACTAAAGGCCCTGATGCTGCATTGAAACTCCCGCAAGTTACGCCCCATACCCGTTGTCGTTTGAAACTATTGAAGCTTGAAAGGATAAAGGATTATTTGCTTATGGAGGAAGAGTTTATTAGGAATCAGGAGCGTTTGAAACCCCAGGAAGAAAAGATCGAAGAAGAAAGGTCCAAGGTAGTTGAAGCTTCCATTAAAATGTGTTTGTTATGAATATTCTGCTTTTAACTATGTACCATTACTTGACATTTTAAACCATGAACTTACGAAAATATTTTTTGGTTTTCAAACGTTTGTAATCTGTTTATTTCAAGGTTGATGACTTGAGAGGGACTCCCATGTCTGTGGGTAACTTGGAGGAAATAATCGATGACAACCACGCCATTGTTTCGACATCTGTAGGAAGTGAGCATTACGTCAGTATTCTCTCTTTTGTGGACAAAGACCAACTAGAGCCCGGATGTTCAGTTCTCTTAAATCACAAAGTAAGTTACTCCGATATTAAGACAATGTTATGGTTCTACCTTCCTATTTTATAATGGGTCATCAATCGAACCTTCCAATGGTCACGAAAAATCTACAATTGAACAACATCATATTACAAAACTGGAACTCTGATTATTATAATTCAATTTACAATTATTCATGGATATTAGGCAGTTGTTTTTCATCTAAAAATTATTTTCTTCTGTAATAAATATGTTTATCATGTGTTGTAGAACAGTACTAACTTTTGTATTAAAATATCATTATGGAACTGAGGAATCTCAAATCCACTGTGGGCCGATCACAAATCACACATAATATTGAACGGGTGGTGGCCCAGTGGTAGCATAGAGTCCACTGATCGTCGGTTCGAATCCCCACTTCGACACGACTCGATTCCTATTTTCAAGCACAAGCCACTTAGGCTTTATTGGAAATAGTATTTTAAAATTGAAATATGTGCAAATATCATTAGATTGCATAGATTTCTTTTTATTTAAAAATATATACATATTCTGAAATAATGTATGTCTTTTGGATAAATGCATAACAAGTATACAGATCGCATGTGAGCGATAATAGTGACACAAGTTGAACATTTTTTTTACCTATTAGAGTTGTAGAAATGTCCTCTAACATATTTATTTTCACACCAGCAAAAAGAAAAAGAATAAGACCCTACTAGCAAAAAATCAAACAGGCCTCCATTTTTTTAAAATTTGATTAAAAGCAGTGACATGATTTTTGTCATTATTATAGCTAAATTATTTGACATAAAATTATCCAATGTTTCCCAAATTACCTACAGAAACATTATTTTGCTAAAAACCTAAATAACTCTTTTTTTTTAAAGAAATTAATATTCAAACTGCTTTCCTGAGTAAACAACAGTTTCCAGTATTATTCTTGTTATTTTTCAACATGGTCTCCCTACTATTTTATTTGTCATCAGGTTCATGCTGTAGTAGGAGTGTTGGGCGATGATACCGACCCCATGGTATCCGTAATGAAGTTAGAGAAGGCACCCCAGGAGACCTACGCCGACATCGGGGGCCTCGACACGCAGATTCAAGAGATCAAGGAGTCCGTGGAGCTCCCGCTCACCCACCCCGAGTACTACGAGGAGATGGGAATCAAGCCTCCGAAGGGAGTCATCCTGTACGGGCCCCCTGGGACCGGGAAAACTCTCCTCGCCAAGGCTGTTGCCAACCAGACCTCAGCTACCTTCCTGAGAGTTGTCGGATCTGAACTTATCCAGAACATAAAACACATGATCAAGATTTACTGCACTTTGGTGTATTAATACAGTACCCTAATGCACCATTGGGTGTGCGGATAAGGGAGAGTAGCACTAGTATTCTTAATGTGAGAAGCTGACAAAGAAGTAATCAACTCCGATACCAGGATGGGAAAGTGGTGGAGCATCCCTATTTTACTGACAGGTTTATTTATTTATGGATGATTTATTATGCGCTATTTTTGCGAAAAATCGCCTCAAGAGCGCTGAAGGTTATTTATAATTGTTCTTTTTATTGCATTTAGAGGTGATGGTCCCAAGTTGGTGCGTGAACTCTTTAGGGTAGCGGAGGAACTTGATCCTTCTATAGTTTTTATTGATGAAATTGATGCTGTCGGGAACCAAAGCGGTCATGGAAGCTAAGAATTTTCCGTTGTGTTTATATTATAATTTATAAAGGTACTTTGTTTAAACTGACCACACCCTTAAATTTTATTTCATCACATATTTTTTCTAGATATGATTCAAATTCTGGTGGTGAAAGAGAAATTCAAAGAACTATGTTGGATCAACTAAATCTGTTGGACGGATTTGATTAACGAGGTGATGTCAAAGTAAGTCAATTGACAAAAATAATGTATTAATTTTAATTACCTATTGTTTTGTATTATAAGATAAAATGATACATTAATTTCTAGGTTATCATGGGTACAAACCGAATTGAAACACTGGATCCTGCACTTATTAGGCCGGGAAGAATTGATCGCAATATAGAGTTTCCCCACAAAACTTTTTTTTTCCTGATGAAAAGACGGAAGGGACGTCATCTTCTCGAATACAACTACTTCACGCTTGACTCTCTCCAATGACGTCAAATTATCAGAAACTATATTTGGCTAAGGATGCATCTCTCATGGGCAGTACATTAAGGTATTTTTTCATAGGTTTTTTTTAATCCATCTCCTCAGAACCGGATTATTTTATGAGGGATGTTTTATTCACAAATATGACATTCTCAAGGATTTCTCTTCCTAAACTTTATGTTTTATATTAAAAATTTTTTTTTATTGATCCTGATGCCTAAGAATAAATATTATTCTTATCCAATGTTTAGTATGGGTAAATTGACTTTTTTCCTACAGAATTTAAAATCCATGCCAAAACAGAGATTATGGATTCGAAGTCAGCATTTCTAAAGCTGATAGTTAAATTATTTATCTACATAAATCATTCTTAATGTCTTGTTTTTAGGCTATATGCACTGAAGCTGGCTTAATGGCCCTCAGGGAACGCAGAATGAAAGTTTCGAATGAAGACTTCAATAAATCAAAGGAAAAGTGTCCTCTTTCGGCAAGAAGGAGGACACAGGAAAGGTCTTTACTTGTAATAGATGTATTTGTCTCATTAAGATGCTCGCTGTTATATGTGTAAATCAAAAATTTCAGAGATATTTAATATGTAATTGTTTATTACTAAAATAATAAAAACCTTTTTATTAGAATACTAGATTGATTTAATTTCTAATTGTATTCCAAAACTTGTGACATCATTTTTATGTTTTCGCTGTTGAAGATGAGCCTTTATTTCTTGATGATGGTGAATTTTGGATATCAGAAATATGTTTCTTTTGTATCGTGGAGAAGGATCAACTGTTGTGTGCATATTTGGCAGTTGGCCAATGGTGGTTATGTGTTCCTGTTTGGAATCCCATCTTCTGCCCAATTTTAGAATGATAGGTGAGGTGATTCATACAAATGAATGAATCGTTATTACATTAGTTCAATTTGGAATTATTTAATAATGTAAATATACATATAATATATTAGTTATTTCATTTTGGCATTTTATGTTCAAATATAACATCACAGAAATTGTGTTTTTTGCTTTACTAAGAAAGAAAGGATCATTATTTAGGTTCATGTACATAATATGGTTAGCAAAAATGACCACAAACTTTACGAAAACTGTGTGCCAATGCAATTTGGGGTTTTTTCCCGTTGTCATTATAGGATATGTACCGCCATACAGTTAAAAACTCCACTACCATTGAACAGATAGACTGTTCATTTAATGCTTAGGCCGATAGAGTGAATTCAATAAGATTGCACAATGGTTAATGGGTGGCGGGTAGTAAGCTGGCCCGTTGAAATATGCTTTAACCTAAGGCGCTGAACCCTTCAAGTTCGTTGGAAGTAGCTAACGTGTTCATCCAACAAATTAAGATTGGCGTCAGAAGCACAATGTCATTTATGTTGTTTATAGTGGAAATAGAAGGACAAAAGAAAAACACAATATTGACTTGAACTGGATATGTCAAGTTTTAATGAAAATTTAATCCTACAATCATTGAATACAAACAACAAAAAATAAGTTGACTTAACCAATTTATTACCTTAAGTATCCAACCTAGAAAACTATTTCTATGAGATTCTCACAATGAATCACATCCTTGTCTGTGTATTTTTACAATTCAAATCTGGGGGATTAGTGCTAGAAGTGCCTATGTCAAAAAAGTGCATTGTTCATAGGAGAAGGGAATTGATTGTTTTCTTAATTAACAAATAGGTGTTTAATTTCTTTTAACATAGTATTTACAATTATGTTTCTTTACCCTCCCTCAACATGTCAGTGGCTGTTCATAGAGCAACATAAAGCAATAAAAGAATGGAAATATTAAATGGTGATAACCTATATGTGTGGTTTCTGATACCTAACTCAGTTTTGACATATGACATAGGCATTTATTAGCATTAACCCCCAGTAAATAGTCCTTGGCATTTTCTCAATATAAAACGTATGTCCGTATATCTCCATGCGATTAGTTCTACTAATTGGTCTTATTTGTTTTCGTAAGGAATTAATAAATTGAAGGTATAATTAGACAATACAAACATACCATAAGGCAAATATTCAAAAAGTTAACTAATCATTGCTGAAGTGCTAAACACGGAGAAGAAATTCGGTGACTATGATTGTATGGAGATATGGGAGCAGATTAAGTGACCAAGCATGTTGGGTAAAATGAACTTATTATAGCTAAGCAAAAGTGTAAAATAGGCTAGCGTGGTTAAGGCTCTCAGGTGGTAGTACGTAAAAAATGGCCTAGCCTGTCGAAAACGCCTTCGCCAAGATGTCGGTTAGGGGTTAAAAAATTTATCGACATCTTTCTTTTAAAAATAAATATTACTACTTAATAGTACTCTTCCTTCATCAGTCTTTTGCCGAAATGAGTTTTTGTAACTCACGGGAAATACAAAAGAAATTCAAAAAAAATGTAGCCAATACCAATAATAAAACTAAAAGTATACTTACTTTTGTATTCCATGGTAGTTTCAAGATCAAATCCCGTTTTTGAAACCCAAGTGGTACCCTAAATCAAAACCTTTTTGAAAAACAGATTCTCTACCGAAAGCAATTCCTTCTCGATATAACCGGTCTAAAAAAACAATCGGTCTAGGTTAAACAAATCGAAGAAGGGTAGGTTCAATCGAATCAAGGAATGATTAGACATACTATTTCCGTTCCTTTCAACAATTCCTCAATTTATGATAAATAGTTATATTTTTCAAAAAAGTAACTTTGCTCGGAATCACGAAGCAAGTACATTCAATTTAGCTATCTATAGGCGTCGACTTTTATTATTTACGTGCTCACCACGACGACTAATAACTGTATCAGAAAAGAGTAGTAGAAGTCAAAGAAGAAATTTGAAAAAGATACATAAAGTTTTATTTATTAGACGAGTTTATTTTTTTTTATAAATAAGTCAAAACTACTGAGTCGATAAAATTTCTGAATACTAGCCGATAAAAGGCTTTACCGATCCATGGATAAAAAAAAACATACAACTTTAAAACTTTTTCATTGAAACAGAACAACATTTAATGTACAAAAAAGTGTTATCGTTATGCATTAGCGCTTTCACAAAAAATATCGATATTTACTTTCAAAATATTATTTTCTGGCGATATATCGTCCATCACTACATCCAGCGATTCGCGATCAATCGTTTCGAAGATGGAAGATAGTTTGCCTAAAATTTCGAGGTTATAAACAATTTCTATTTTGTTTAAATTAATTTTAAGTATATGGATTTATTGTGGGTACTTTATACAATAATTAAATCATCAGAATTATTAGTGCGGTGCAATAACAAGAAAACAATTCATTAATATATAACGTGAATAATAAAACGCGGCAAAATGGATGTAGATTTAATTTCTAAGGTTGATCAAGCCTGCACCACGGCTGAAACATTTACTAAACTGTACTACAAAAATATGGACAAAAGTAGACATGTTATAAGTAAATTGTACATGGATTCAGGTGTTTTGGTGTGGAATGGAAACGGAACTACCGGTCATGATGCAATCCAAAAATTTATATTGGAATTGCCAGCTTCAGAACATGTCCTTAATACACTGGACGCGCAGCCTATTGTAGACACCACTATAGCAACTCAGCAAACCTTATTAATACAAGTGAGCGGTACTGTTAAGTACCAGGACTATCAAGATAAAACGGAGAAAGCATTCCAGCAAACTTTCATGATAACTGCAGAAGGTGCTAAGTGGAGAATTGTTAGCGACTGCTTCAGATTACTTGGCCCTGCTTCTTAAAGTTCATGACTTGTAACTAATCTGACTGCGTAAAACTACAGAAATAAGAATTACAGTTTTGTAATGTTCAAAACTGTGAAAAATTCTTAACCACCAAGAAATTGCTGCTTCTTAAATGATAACAATTGCTGTTAATTTATGTCCTGATGCAGCCACAGTGAATATTTGTGATTTTGTGATCAGAAATAAAATAACAACTAACAGTTCAAATATTTTGTGTTTTTAAAATAAATATAAACGTTGAGTGGAATAATTAGTTGTTTGTTTTTAAAATACCTTTTTAAACTCATTTGTTCATGAATAGTAAAACCAGAATGAGAATTTATCAACGTATTGTTACCCCATAGCTTCTCATTGAAAAACCTAGCGGCAGAACTATATTAACAAGGCATGGTCCGTGTCACACAGTTTTGCCATAAAGGTTTTTTTTTAACATATTATGATAAGCACGAATCTCAAATATCTTCTCTTTGGTTAGGAATTCCAAATTCAAATTTATACAGCTATTTACTCAAGTATTTGTGTTTTGAAAATTATAATTCATTTGTTTTTTCCTTAATTGTTTTTTTCTTTGCGTCACTCAGTTTACAAAATGGAAAACTTGAAATATCGCGTTATTTACGAGTACGAGTTCCACCGTGGCACCAGTGCTGCAGAAACGGCTCCAAGGATTAATGATGTGTATGGCGACGGTGCCGCAAAAGAGAACACACAGTGCGTTTTTGGTTCCAACGTTTTCGTTCTGGAAATTTCGACCTGCAGAACAAGCCCCGTGGACGGCCGGAGACCAAAGTTGATAATGAAGAATTGAAGAATTGAAGGCTTGTGGGAAGCGGATCATCGCAAACCACGTCCGAGTTAGCTGCAGGCTGCGGTGTTAGTGTTAAAACTGTTTTAATCCACTTGAAGCAAATTGGGAAGGTGAAAAAGCTTGAATTAGGTCCTTACATATGAAATTGGCGTTTTGTATGGGAGGAAAATAAAGTGATGATTTTAAAAAATATAATATTACAAATTAGAAGAGCTTCAATTGGAATGTCTAAGACATCCACCGTACTCTCCGGACCTTGCTCCAACAGATTACTATTTTTTTCGAAATTCGGATAACTTCTTGCAAGGGAAAAAATTCAACTCCGATGGGGCAGTCCAAACCGACTTCAAAGATTTTATTGATTCCCGTCCGAATGGTTTTTTTAGTAAAGGGATCGATGAACTACTTATGAGATGGCAAAAGTGCATAGATAGCAATGGTACATACTTTGATTAAATAAATATATTATATTTTAAAAAAAATCAACTTTATGTTCCTCCCCATACAAAACGCCAAATTTCATATGTTAGGACCTAATATTAATATATTTCATGACCGGTACTTAAGCATATGACTGGTCATTTTACCTTCATGTAATAAACCTTGCCATTTCTCTGAAATTCTTTTTCGATGACCTATCGCCCAAAAATAATGAATTAGATATATTGTTAATAGAGTGAAACACTAAAAATGAACACATATATTTATGATCTGTTCCAACATTTTATTTAGATAAAAATATGCTTAAAAATACAGTAGGTACTATTAAAGTAAATAATGAGCATGAGATCTAATTTAACCTTGGTTTCTCTCTCTGGCGGTGGCTTCATACTTTCTTGTTTAATATCGAGTTGTCCAGAATTCCCACTGGACGGTCCGTTGGCTACGGTGGTTACTCCATTAGTAACTGGAACGCTGCTCGCGTCCACTGGCTCCTGTTTTATTGTAACATTTGCAACATTCTCCGGAGGTTTTGTATCAGCGTTTCGCTCGGTGGTATTTTCAGTCTTGACAGCGACACCATTTGTCTAAAAATAAAGTAAAAACTTCCCATTACTTATTGCACAAATATTTTGAAAGATTTTTTTATCAGTAAGAATGTACAATAATTATCTTTTTTATTGAATCCATTAATGTTATTTAATTAATTGGACGTCAGTTTGATCAGTTCATTAATCATTTAATCATGTTAAAAGTGTACGAATCGGATTCTCAAGAATTTTGTGTATAATAAAACACTAACTTAAAATCAATTATAAACATATTGTGACGTGTATATTTCTCAATTGTCTAATGTATTATTATCAACACTGGCTAAATGGATAAAAATCCATACATTACTACCAATTCTGATACCAAACAACAAATTATAAGAGCTGGCTGCATATGAAATACTTCTTGGATAACATGTTTCGAATAAGAAAACTAAAAAATAATTGAGATTTTTTCAATATTTCTCTTGATGTGTTAAATAAAAATTATAGGGTTTTATTACTCACTACTGGTTTAGTATCAGATTGTTGAGTAGTTGGTAACGGAAACTGTCGAACTAGCTCGGCCAGTAACATGTCAACTCTCTGCCTTTGGAATAAAGTTGATGGCTCTTCCTTGGGAACGGTTACTGCTTCCTTGGGTGTGCTGACAGGAGATGGAGAATTTCCTAACCCTCCTCGATCTAATCCTGCCGAAAAATAAGGATGTCAAAAACAAGGGATGTCATTTCATTGTTAATCTTTTTTAAATGCGTATTTTAGATTGTTTAATTAGCAGATACAACAAATTGAAAAATACACAAAAGGTTGATATTGTACATAATATGTAGACATTTCATTGCCTATCTCAGAGATGGTCAATGAGTGTCTATTTCCTGGTTTTTCTAGTTTTGTATTCAATAATACCTATTTGTTATTTTGTATATATTTTGTTATTTTTCTTTAAGAAAAAAACTTTTTTTTGAAGTTACAAAGTTTTTAGGTATATATTAATTCAAATAAATTATTTTTGATATAAATATTATCTTGATTTTTGATTCACTACTAGTACCTGTTTTGTTTGGTTTGAAATCCCACGAGTAACCTTTGCTTGGGTGATATCTAGAATATGAGGTAGATTCTTCAAAAGAGGATTGCAAATGATGAACTGCAGATAACTGAGGAAAAAAAAACAAATAAAATGATTAGGTATACATAGGAAAATTACTTGTTATTTATTTAGTAACGACTTAGATTGTATGTAGAAGCAGCCGAGGTCACGTGGCAGCATACCCTCTGAAACACATCTTGAATAGAAATGTCTACACAAAATAAACTCACCAATCTTGAATTGAGGACACTGGCCAAGTCTGGCGCCTGGTAAACTATCCTGCGATGATGTAGTAGTCTGCCAGGGGGGTGGCTTGTGTCGGGGAGTGGCGGTGCTGTTTCCTGATCACATACAGTATGGGCTCCTGCACGTGGAGTAGGATGTATTCCAAACCGATCATATTGCTGCAATCAGACATACCTAATATTCTTAAATAGCAAAACTACTACTACATACTACATATTCTTCCTTTTCCACACCCAATAGTGTATAGAGCATTTAATTCATACACAAAGTCCAATGAATCTTGATAAATTTTTACATGAAAGTGAGATGATCCTTGTTTCACATATGAAAATTTTTATTACAAATAAAATGACAAAAATCCCGATTAAAAAATAGTAAGTATTAAGGACAAATAAAAAGCCACATGAATCAATACACCACAAGGAGCATAAAAGCGCGTTAGCTACCACGCATGAGGTTGCAGATTCCATTTTTTATGGGATAAATATGAATTATTTTTTTGAATGCGGTTTTTCACATAAAAATATTTCATATGTGATACTATAGGAAAGCGCCAAAGCGTAATATTATCATTTTGCCTTTATGTAACAAATGATCAAGATTCAGTGCACTTGGTGTACCAATGCAGTGCCCTATGCACCAGTGGGTGTGGATAAAGGAAAGTAGAAGTAGTAAAATCTGTAGGTATTTATCTAGATTCATTTTGAAACACCACTCCGTTGTGATTTGGTTAAATGATCAAATAACAAGGTAATTGGTAAATTAATAGAAAGCCGATGATTTGGTTAAATTGATTTTAAACTCGAACATCTACAATAATTTAAATACATCGATGAGTTTTCGAGTTAAGTACGCAGAACATATTATGCTGGTACATATTATATGTTCTATCCGTAAAACAAAGATGTATGAATGATGATAAAATCTAAAAACGCAAAAAAACAGTATTACTGACACTTAAGCCTCACAGTACACAGCCTCACAGTGTTAGTAATACTTAAAAATATGGGAACTGAATTTTGTAGAGCCAAAGCTGAGAAAAATACCAATGTTTCAGTTACAACTTACTTCAATTGTTCTGGATTTAGACGCTGCATTTTAACCATCTCATTATTGCAAGTCCTGTCGAAGAATGGATTCGACCTCTCAGAGAAATAGTCCATGATGTTTGCTGGATTCAGCATGGGAATCCAAGCTGAATCGTGCCATGATACTCCCAACGGATTCTCAGCTGCCAAAGGAATGGCACCTATTCTTCCTTGCATCATTTTACTTAATATTATTTAGAAAATACAAATTTTACAAAATCAATTACTGCTTCTGAAACGAAAATAACAAATTATGGATGTTATTTCGACACAAACAATTCTATAATAATTATAATTATGGCAACAATGTCGAAAGACACGAAAGCGTCAGCTAAAGTTAGGTTAAAAATTTTGACTATCGGGTTGAGTGTAGCTGAAAGTATCTGGTTTTATATCAATTTTAAATTGCAGATTTAAAGATTTTCTGTGTGATGAAGTGGCGTAGGTGATAGATGTACCTTTTAGTTGTCAGGAGAATTAAAATCTCATCACGATCATCTCTAAATTTTACAAAAACAAGAAAAGTCAACCGAAGTGAAAAGCGAACATGACAGGTTAGTTAAGTGCTGCCATTGTCAAATTTTTATATACGCAAAAAAAACGTACTACCTTTTCATTTGTATTTTTTTCTTTTGGTACCAGTATGTATTTTAGCAACATGTAGATTTTAGCCATAACAAATAAAAATTATATACACAATTATGATTGTAATGTCCAAATACTTATGTTATATTATTGTTAATTTTTAATTTTTATATCAATAACTGAATGATTTACATATATAAGTGAATATTCTGTCCATATACAGAATAAATAAAATATTTATGTTATGTCTATAAATACCTACCTATGTAATGTAACCTTAGAAAAAATATAACTATAATCTTATCCGTAATTTGTAAAAGAGACACTTTTTTGGATATTTTGCCAACAAAATGCCTTTATTTTTTTTTCAGAAATCGATGAAAAGACCTTATCTATTGTACCTCTTCATCATCACCCTGAATATATGAAACAGTGTTGTGCCCTTATCAATGAAGAATGGCCACGAAGTGAAACAGCTAGGATGTTAGGTTTACAAACATCTGTGATAAATTGCCTACATGTTTAATCATGTTGAACGTGGATAAAAAAATAATTGGACATTGTAAATTAACACCCATTCCGAGCATACCTACAAGCTGTTTTGTAGAGTCAGTTGTTATCAGTAAATCTTTGAGGGGGAAAGGTTTAGGTACTTTTTTAATGCGAGCTAGTGAAGAGTACTGTAGGACTGTTTTATCTTTAACAACTATTCATTTATCTACAAAAGGTCAAGAACAGTTTTACGAAAAATTAGGATATAAAGTTTGTGAACCAATTTCAATTTATGGTAGTTTTAATGTAACAAACACTAGTAAACCTTCTCAGGATATTGAGCGAAGACAAGAACCAATAAAAATGTCATCACCATGTCCACCTCCTTTACCACCAACAAATGAAATAAAACATTCTAAACCTAATAAAACATACATGGCAAAGTCACTTCTGTAATAAAAACAATTTCTATTATTATTTATCTAGTTTTTATTTAAAGAAATACCTAATTAGAGTCTGAAAATTTTTTCAATATGTATAAATACTATTTTTGAACACACACTCCTCATGTATCATCCTATCTCAATCATTTTTACTGTATGTCCACTATAACTATTCAACATTTAGTTAGCTTAAGGATTTCTATTTAATCAAACTCTACTACCTTCCCATATCCGCACCTAATGGTGCATAGGGCACTGCATCAGCACACCAAGTTAGTGCAGTGTATCTTGATCATTGATTAAACTCAGGACTGTTTTTTTAATATAGTTTATTATTTGAATGCATTTGTAAAATATAGATACATTCTCTACAGGAGAAAATGATATGGTAATTTTTCATACAATTCAGTAAAATTTAATATTAATTGATATTCGCCAGCACAACAACCTTTTTATAATGTTGAGGTTGGGTTAGACACTCAACCAAGAATGTACCAAGATCAAATTTCGAAATAGAACGTCCTTGTAATTTATCATGTGCCACTGAATATTTAGAACTTGGAGAACCTGAAATAAATAAAAACATTAATTGATAATTGTTTTTCTGTTTATATTTACTTCCTATATGGAGCAAATGAAATCCAGAGTCCCTACATGATACACAAATGGCTACCACCTCTTACGCATTTATCAACAACAAAAAAAAACAATTAACTTATCTATGCAAGCAGTATACTATTATACATTCTTTAAAAAATATTATTAGAAGCATGAAAGTTCTTTTTAATTAGAAATCATTACATGTGAAAATTAAATTATAAAAAGGTTTTACTAATATAGTGTTGTACGAAGGTTGCAGGTTGCAATAAGGTTTTTCGTATTATATAGCTTGCTTCATTTATAAATATGTTTTTTTTTATCACAACCACTTTAGATTACAATTAATACTTTTTGTGTAAAAAATATTTTATGTATTTTGAAGAGTAAGTTATTAAATGTAATTATTATGGAGTGGGTCATTGGTTATCATTAAATTTATCTTTTTACTAGTTTAGCCACAGAAAGGTGCCTACATGTTTTTATACTGTCCTCAGTCTAACACTCGGAATCTAAAATGCTCCTGTTGATTATTTATTTACTTTTGTACTTGTATGGATGGTATCACAAAATTATCATTAACAGTTTCATCGTTTGTTCATGGACAAATATTTACTAATGTGGAAAAATGATATCTTACCTGAAATATGTGGTGGAAAAACAGAAATGTAATTTAGATGACTTTCTTTCAAGGCATCCCACATTCGTTTATGATCCGCTGTCACATCGTTATACATTGGAGGAATTTTTTCCATTAAAAGGAAAGCAGAGAGGCATACAGAAACCACATGTACGTTGTTGATCTTCATTGCGTTTATTATGTTTTTCATGCCTTCGGACATGTCTGTTGTCGCTTTCAAATCATTTCTAGTCCCGAGGGAAACTACAACACCATCCATACCCTTAACTGCAGAGTTGACATCAGACTGTTTTAGAACATCACCGACAACCATCGACACTTTGTGTTTAAAACCTTCGGGAACTTTGGTGGTGTCTCTTACAAATAAACGAACTGTGAGCCCTTCAAAGTAAAAAAAAATATGGTAATAGTAGTAATAAAACGGGCATATTATGATCAAATATTGCCTACAACTTATAGTTTGTGGAAAACATACAATGTAAATGCCTTTAATTCAATACTTTACTACAGTTGTATTTGATTCCTAATGATGGTAATATTATTATTTAATTAATGTTTTCCTCAGCACTATGTACATAATATATATGTAACTTATATGTATTTTTTCAGGATTAACAGCACAATGATCTTGAAATAATAAAATATTGCAACATTAACAAACTTTTTTAAAGTTTTACAAATTTGAGTCTTTTACAGAATTACAAGCAAACTTTGATAGTAATAATACTTATAATACCTTTTTTAACAGCAGCTTCTACGGCACAAAGCCCGGTCATACCAGTAGCTCCAAATATTTACTATATTATTCATTTCTAGTTTTAAATTAAATAATGTAAATTAGCAAAAAATGTGTGTTCTACTGGGTTTTGTGGTTTAGTGATGAAAATGAACTGAAGTCGATATAGAATATCAAAATCAATTAGATAACCAGATAAAAAATAGTGTACTGATTATTATCTAATCTTACTTCATAAAGGGGGCGAACTAACATCAATAAATTAAAATATTTGATTTCTGTTCACCATATCGGTAGACAAAAAACATAGAATCTTTCAATATCATTAAATTCATAATTTCGAAAATTGTAGTGCTAGATGATTTTTTTTATTAGCCTTCCAATTTTGGTATTGTCAACAATCTAAATCATTCAACAAATAATAGAAATTGCAAGTTATTTTTCAATTAATGATATAAACTGATAGTATACTTATATACAAATAACATATTACACAATATCTCAAATAAAAATTTTAATTTCTGTTAATTAGATGTCTTCTTTTAAAACTTTTTTATCTTTTAGTAATACCAATCTGTATCCAAAATGGCTTTGCTGTTTTTTATACATGAAATATGGAGAAACAGCATATTTACATAATTATATATAAACATTGATTTTATTTTTTCATAATAGGTACATAGTAAATAAATAACAAAACTCAGGTATCTTGCTAATTTTATTTGCTTGGAGGTAAATTTGTTAAATTGACATTTACACATCACACCTTTTCAAATATTATGTCATAACCAAACCAATGTTCATTTGTTTATTTATTTAACTTATCTTGTGTTTCCTTTAACCTTGAAATCTTCGCTTCACTATAATATTTATTATCTCGACTAAGAAATCACCAACATACCAAATTAATTCACAGTAAAAAACCCGTTGATCAACTTTTCATCTGTAATTTTAATGTAAAAAAATGTAAATGAATGGCCGGTGTTGTTAAAATAATATGCATTTATTTCATATTTAAAAAATAACATATGGGTAGGTAATAAAAATATATTTGTATTTTGATGAGCAGTATAATGAGAATGGAGATTTTAGTGTTTAACAGTGGCAAGTCCTACAACTTTGCCATAGTGTTCTGGTTGAGACAAGCATTCAACCAAGAATTTCCCTAAATCCCACTTGGAAATAGAGCGTCCTGGACTCTTGTCATGCTCCACAGTGTATTCTGAACTCGGTTCATCTGTAAAGAAACAGTTCCATAGTAAATATTACACAAACAATAATGAATTACGTTTAATCTTAATAGTCCTTTTATAACCATTTTTTTATCAATAACCTGATAAGCTGATTATCAACTTTTCAAATGTCAATATTTCATTTTAAAACAGAATAAACTATTATTTAACATGTCTCTGTGGTGTTACCTACACAGTTATTACTCACTGAGTATTTAATTGATTTTCAAATCAAATAAGTTAGTTTTAGATAAGATTTGTCATCAGCATTATTAGTCTAATTAAAGATACTTAAATAAAATTTTCTCGATGATAGTTCTTTACTAAAGATTTATTTAGAAGAAAAGTCTAGAACTAGATGATGGTTCCTTGGTTAAAGGTTAATTGAAGTGTAGGTATAATAAAATCCATTAAAAAAATAATTAAAGGGTATAAAAAAAATAATCAGAATGGTTCAAGGATAGATTAGACATAAGTTAAATATCTTAAAAATCAATTAGATTAATTTACAAAAATGCTGCCAAAGTGGTCACTGTCACATTATCAAACATTCATGTGGCATTTTTAAACAAAAATAGCAATCACTATTAGAGTTGAGAAAATATATTTTCCATTTGATTCTTTCACAGTTATGACAGATTTGTAACAATTTTACGAGTTTGATTTCAAGATTCTCAACATGAGAACATTTTGCCAGGCATACCAAATAATAAAAATACCCACCAGCAATATGAGGAGGAAATACAGAAATACATTTCAGCCCGCTTTCTTTAAGGACATCCCACATTCTCTGGTGATCGGCCGTGATATCATTGAATATTTTTGGGACTTTATCTTTTTCAAATAAAAGGAATGCTGACAGGCAGACAGACACCAACTCCACGTGTTGGGTCTTCATGGCATCGATTATGTTCTGCATGCCTTTGGACATGTCTGTCGTTGGCTTCAAATCATTCCTGGTGCCGAGAGTCACCACTACTCCGTCCATCCCCTGGACTGCCGACTCAACGTCAGCCTGGTTCAGGACATTGCCGATGACTACTTCGACTTTGTCCTTGTAATTTTCTGGAACTTTAGTAGCGTCTCTTACGAATGCTCGAATTTTAAGACCTGAATAAAAAAATAACCCTTATAAGTTAACCTATTAGCTGGGGAAAAAATGTCACTACAGAAATGCGAGATATTTTATTACACCTACCGAAATAATATATACGAAATGTGTCCTATAGCATGATGAAATAGATGAAAAATCTAGTTTTATAAATGCTTCGATGGAATATCTTGTCAATCACAATAAGGACTGTGGAGACAGACAAAAAATTGGAATCAGAATTTAACGTTTGTAAAAACTAAATTTAATTTGTGAAGCACATTAAAAAAAAAAATTGTAGTTAAACTCTGGACTCTGACTTCTCCCTTATTATTAAATTAATGCGGAATGTGAAAACAAAACCCAAAATTATCTTCCAATTTCCACTCAGCAGCCCTACTCTCAAAATTTTTTTTTTGAGAAACTATTTTATTACCTATTTTCACACAAAAACACCTGATTTTAAAACATTAAAATAAATTTAAAAATCCTTTTTTACTGATGTACTAATAATTTTAATATTAGTGTAGGTTCTAGGTACCTATGTTAACCCCTATGTGGCGGCGCTAAAACATACTACGCCATCTACGGTGCGTTCAATTTATTTAAACAATCTTTTAAGAATAAAATAATTCAATAAATATATCGATATTCATATTATTAAATAGTTGAATTAGAGTATGCACAGTATAATAATAAAAATCTGACGATCTCCACTAGAGTAACGCCCTGTTAGCCCTGTTCCGAAAGGAATTTTTAGCAGTTTTTGAAGGGTCAATCGATAATGGGTAGAATAATAAGGTAGAGGCACAGATTAGGTAGAGGGTAGTGGTAGCCATCAAGTTAAGAAGCCGCCCGATGAACCAAAATATGCAGTAGATAAGATATATTATAAGAAACTCGGAGGATTGACTGATAACAAGTGAATAACAATGTCCCTTAGCTGTAAAAAGGGGGGCGGATAAGAACATTTAAATTCTAATTTTTAAGCAAGTACATAATTTAAAAAAAAAAACAAATTAACGGAAACTCACCCTTTCTAACTGCTGCTTCTATAACGCACAGTCCCGTCATTCCGGTTGCACCAAATATAACGATTTTATTCATTTCAACGGCTGGTAAGAAATACCGGCAGAAACTAACAACAAAACTTGGAGAAGTATCAATGTGAGTAATGAACGGTTTAAATACCAAAGCTAAAATACTGTTTTAGATGTAATAATCACATAGGTATAAACTGATCGCACAACGAAACCAACAAGATTCTAATTGGCAAATTGGCTACTTCAAAATTATTATTAATTAATCGCTTGCCCAGTCCAAATCGCAAATATTTGCTTCTAAACATGCGCATGCGCACCACCGACGGCTTCCAGCACAGATTGCTTCCAGTCAACCACAGATTACAGTCAACTGTCAATTGTCAGTTGCTAATTTTTTTCCATTTCCATAGAAGTTTTAGTATCTATTAGTGATGTACTGATAAATGATAATAGGTCGATTATTAAAACACCACATACAAATATTTTTTAAATAAAATTAAATAGACAATTGGAATACATTCAATGCTTATAATTCAATAATGCCATAATGGTTTACCTACAAATGATAAGTTACTTAGGCCCGGTTGCATCGAAAAAATTTAAGTTTAAATTGGCTAAAGTAAAATTAATAAGAGTTACTTTTATTCCAAATTGGGTTGCACGAAAAAAAGTTAACTAGATTTGAACGAAAAAGTAACTTTTATTTAAACCGTCGCTAGGGGACCGTTTAAAGTTAAGTTAGCGATGTTGTTATCTGTCGACCGTCAAAAACATTAATTTCTTCACGTTTACGCATTCGCACTTTGTTCGCACTGTACATAAATTAATATCTTCTTTCTAAACAGAAAGAAAAAAACCCCCAATCATCGCTTCAGTGCCAGTCCAAGGTATCACACATGAAATATTAATATGAAAATCATATGT